>CAAKHD010010860.1:0-21350 GCA_901007705.1 Fistularia tabacaria | reverse complement strand
TCTCACTACAGATCACAATATCATCTGCAAACATCATGGTCCATGGAGATTCCTGTCTAACCTCATCTGTCAGCCTGTCCATCACCACTGCAAATAAGAAGGGGCTCAGAGCTGCTCCCTGATGAAGTCCCACCTCCACCTTGAGCTTCTCTGTTTCACCTACAGCACACTTCACCACTTTCTCACACCCAGAATTCATGTCCTGCACCAAGCTCACATACTTCTCTGCTATTCCAGACTTCCTCATGGACCAACTGCCTTTCCATTCTTCATCCTCTTCAATGCCCTCCTCATTTCACTTTTTCTAATCTCTGCTACTTTGTGGTCTACAATAGTAAGCTCTTCTACCCTTCCCTCTCTTTCATTTTCCTCATTCATCAGGTCTTCAAAGTACTCTTTCCATCTTCCCATCACTCTTCTAGCATCTGTCAATACCTTTCCCTCTCTATCCTTAATCACCCGGACCTGCTGTACATCCTTTCTGTCTCTATCTCTCTGTTTTGCCAACTTGTATGAATCATTCTCATACAAGTCATCGTATGCCTTTTTTTGCCTTTGCTACCACTATCTTTACCTCACGCTGCATCCTCCTGTACTCCTGTCTGTTCTCTTCGTTCCCCTCAGTGTCCCACTTCTTCTTTGCTAACCGCTTTCTCTGGATACACTCCTGCACTTCCTCATTCCACCACCAGGTCTCCTTATCTACTTTCCTTCCAGACGACACACCAAGTACTCTCCTACCTGTCTCCCTGATCACATTAGCATGGCATCACACTGTGTAAATAAGTCAAAATGAATAGGAGACAGAACAGCTAGTCTTTCATCCCTGTTTCAAGACGTTCTTTATCTGCCATTAGACTGAATCCCCTTCCATGTCACCAATATTCTGATGGAAATCATATTTTGTAATGCCTTTTTTGAACTTAAGCTTAGTTCCTAATTCCTGAGGGTTCATGGATGGAATGTTAACCAAAAAGCTTTAAAGGAAATAAAAGTTTATAAAATGACTAATTTAAGATGGATTAAAAAATAGATGGCAGAAGAGAATACCAATTGAATGATCATGTTATTATCTCATATACTGTGGTACAATTAACATTACTTACGTTTTTTTCTGACAACTCCAGAGGATGAGAGGGAAGAAGTTCATTTTTGACACTGGTGAAGCTGTTTTGAGAAAGAGAACGAAAAGTAAGAACATGATCCGTTGTTTATTTTGCTCCACTTGATGGCAGAACTGAATGTTGTAGCCTACGACACCTGAGGCATCACATAATCACTGACTTAAACTGTATCTATACTTGTTCTAGTTAATACATTTGCAATCACTATGGAGTCAATTATGTTATTATTCCTTTTTAAGGAAATACGAAAATAGACATGAAATTGTGCTGGACAATCACTATCACTTCTCAACAGTTGTTTTGTATGATAAGCTCAAGCTTTGTGTAATATTTAATGGCAAAAGGGAATTAGAAAATAACAAGCTTCACAGTTGACAGTAGACCATGGGCAATGTGTCTCTCGATGGTGAAACCCACATAAAAAAAATGAAATTACAAGTGATATCATATTAACATTCTCATAACTACAAAGGCTGTCATAAAATAAACATGAGAATAATCTATGTAAATCCAAATGCCAGGGTAATTTGGAGGAAAATACAGGGTTTCTGTTGGTATCAGGTAATCTTATTTAATGAGTTTTAATGCCACTTCAAAAAGATTTCATGACCATGTCCAACTGCACATACATTTATTTATAATCATTGACATCTGAATGGGATTTTATAATGCAGCCTCAGGGCAGCAAAGGCAAGTGTCTCCTGGAGCAAGCCTCAGGGGAGCACAGGCCAGTGGCTACCTGAGCCGGTCCCAAGCCCGAATAAATGCAGAGGGTTGCGTCAGGAAGTGCATCCATCGTAAAACTTTTGCCAAAACCAGATATGAGAATTGAACCTAAGAATGTCATACCGGATCGGTCGAGGCCCGGGTTAGCAACGACCGCCATTTGTGCCAATAACCTACAGGGTACCAGTGGAAATTGGGCTACTGTGGGTCGAAAAAAGAGAGGAGGAAGGTATGTTTGGAGGCAGAAGGGAAGAGGAAAGACAAGACTCTGGGACTGAGAGTAGGGACTTTGAATATTGGGATGATGACAGGAAAATGTAGAAATGTGGCTGACACGAAGCAGAGAAGGGAGGTGGATATACTGTGTGTCCAGGAAACAAGATGGAAAGGTAGTAAGGCCAAAAGCTTAGGAGCAGGTTTTAAGTTGTACAATCATGGTACTGACAGAAAGAGAAATGGAGTAGGAGTTATCTTGAAAGAGGAGTTTGTTAGGGATGTTCCTGAGGTGAAAAGAATGTCAGATAGACTTATGAGTCTGAAACTGGAAATTGAGGTTTGATGGTCAATGTTAGTGGCTATGCCCCACGGGTGGGATGTGAGTTAGAGGAGAAGGAGAAGTTCTGGAATGAGTTAGATGAATTGATGCAGAATATCCCCAGAGATGAGAGAGTGGTAATCTGGGCTGACTTCAATGGGCATGTTGGTGCAGGCAATAGAGTTGATGAAGAAGTGATGGGCAGGTTTGGTATCCAGGATAGGAACACAGAGGGACAGATGGTGGTAGACTTTCCAAAAAGGATCGAAATGGCTGTAGTGAATTCTTTTTCCCAGAAAGGACAGGAACATAGGGTAACTTATAAGAGCGGAGGAAGGAGCACGCAGGTAGACTACACCTTGTATAGACGAGATCATCTGAAAGAGATCAGTGGCTGCAAAGTAGTGGTAGGTGAGAGTGTAGCCAGACAGCATAGGATGGTGGTTTGTAGGATGACTCTGGTGACAAGGAAAATCAAGAGGACAAAGGCAGAGCAGAGGACAAGTGGTGGAAGCTGAAGGGGAAGGAGTGTTGTATGGTTTTCAGGGAGGACATGAGAGAGGCTCTGGGTGGTAAGTGAGAGCTTCCAGATGACTGGACAACTACAGCTAATGTGATCAGGGAGACAGGTAGGGGCGTCCTTGGTGTGTCGCCTGGAAGGAAAGCAGATACAGAGACTTGATGGTGGAATGAGGAAGTATAGGAGTATCTACAGAGAAAGAAGTCAGCAAAAGAAGAAGTGGGACTCTGAGGGTACACAGAGAACAGACAGGAGTACAGGGAGATGCAGCATGAGGTAAAGATTGAGTTAGCAAAGGCAAACAAAAGGGCATAAGATGACTTGTATGCTCGGTTGAGCAGTAGGGGGGGGGGATGATTTATACAGGTTGGCAAAATAGAGAGATAGAAAGAAAGGATGTAGTGCAGGTCCGGGTGATTAAGGATAGAGAGGGAAGCGTATGAACAGATGCTAGAAGAGTGATGGGAAGATGGAAAGAGTACTTTGAAGAGTTGATGAATGAGGAAAATCAAGAGAGGGAAGGTTAGAAGAGGTGAAAATTGTTGACCACAAAGTAGCAGAGATTAGTAAAAGTGAAATGAGGAAGGCATTAAAGAGACTGAAGAATGAAAAGGCAGTTGGTCCCGATGATATACCTATGAGGTATAGAAGTGTTTAGGAGAGGCAGCGGTAGTTTCTGGCTAGATTATTCAACAGGATCTTGAGAGTGAGAAGATGCCTGAGGAGTGGAGAAGAAGTGTGATGGTGCCCATTTTTAAGAATAAGGGGGATGTGCAGAAAGAGTAACACAGATGCAGTATTCGCTTTGAAAATGCCAATAGAGAAGAACATAGAAGGTCAGAGGGAGCTGCATTACACTGTTGTAGACCTAGAAAAAGCATACGACAGGATGCCGAGAGAAGAACTCTGGTGTTGTATGAGGACGTCTGGGGTGGCAGAGAAGTATGTTAGACTGGTGCAGGACATGTATGCTCGCTGTGAAACAGTGGTGAGGTGTGCTGTAGGTGTAATAGAGAAGTTCAAGGTGGAGGTGGGACTACATCAGGGATCAGCTCTGAGCCCCTTCTTGTTTGCAGTGGTGAAGGGCAGGTTGACAGATGAGGTTAGACAGGAATCTCCATGGACCATGAGGTTTGCAGATGGCATTGTGATCTGTAGTGAGAGCAGGGAACAGGTTGAGGAAAATCTTGAGAGGTAGAGGTATGCTCTGGAAAGGAGAGGAATGAAGGTAAGTTGCAACAAGATAGAATATATGTGTGTAAATGAGAGGAACCCGGATGGAACGCTGAGGCTGCAGTGAGTGGAGATCAAGAAGTTGGAGGATTTCAAGTACTTAGGGTCAACAGTCCAGAGCAATGGAGAGTGTGGTTAAGAGAGAAAGAAACACGTTCAAGCAGGTTGGAATGGGTGGAGAAAAGTTTCAGGGGTCCTATGTGATAGAAGAATATTATCCAGAATGAAAGGAAAGGTTTACAAAACAGTGGTGAGACCAGCGATGTATGGTTTGGAGACAGTGGCATTGAACAAAAGACAGGAGGCAGAGCTGGAGGTAGCAGAGATGAAGATGTTGAGGTTCTCTTTGGGAGAGACGAGGATGGATAGGACCAGGAATGAGTCCATTAGAGGGACAGCACATGTTAGATGTTTTTGAGAGAAGTCAGAGAAGCCAGACTGAGATGGTTCAGTCATGTACAGAGGAGGGATAGTGACTATATTGGCAGACGGATACTGGATTGGAGATGCCAGGCAGGAGGTCCAAAGGAAGACAGAAGAAGATTTATGGAGAGAGGATATGAAGGTAGTTGGCGTGAGAGATGAGGATACAGAGAATAGGGTTAGATGGAGAAGGTTGATTAGCTGTGGCGAAAGGAAAAGAAGAAGAAGATCTAGAAAAGATTTCGTACAGGATCAGATATGTACATATGTCCTGCTGAGTGACAATGGAAATCAAGAATCACATGGATTTAACTTTGTGTGTAATAATTGGTGCAAATTATCTACTTTGTATCCTTTTTGCTCCAACTCTGGTGTAACTCTGTGCACTGTCAGAACACAGGCTGTAAACAATAGACAATTAAAGGGTTCTGTTTGTCAATAGTCACTGATCATCATATAATTTTGATCAAAATGATGAAATGCTTATATAGCCTACTCAAAATAAACTGCGAATTACATTTTATTTTTTCATCTATTTCTTACATTTTAATGTCTCTTGACGTTTAATTTAATGATTTTTAATGACCTGCGGAAACCCTGACATACAGTTGTTCAGACATGTCCAAAGATATTATGCAGCACTTGTGGACTTCAGCTTTTCAATACTAATGGCCCACCCGGAACGAAGGGAATCCTGGACTCCATAAGCTCCCTGTGGACACAAGCCGGCCACAGGTACACTGTCTTTCAGCTGAGAACGAACGCCTCGGGAATTCTGTCACATACAAATAAAAACACTGTTATCGGAAATTCTGTCACATACAAATAAAAACACTGTTAACGCATCGGAGAAACGTATACGTGAAACATTGGGATCTAATAAGGATCCATCGCAGTTTAGGTTGTGCTAACCTATTAGCCTTAGCTCGGGTGACTAATCAAGATTCACAACTTATTAAGTAAAAGGTGTTTGAGGACGAAAAGAGTGGGTAATTTAATCACACAAGATGACGAATCATTTAACGAACATCCAACAACAAAGTAATAAGATTCTTCCGTAAAAACAAGGTATATACTAATAATAATGTAACTGTACCATGATCTCTCCGATTCTTCCACTTTCTTTTCAACGCACTGATGTCCGGTTCGTCGCGTTTTCTTTTTACGTAATATCCGGAATGTTCAACGCTAGCATCGCGGCCATGCTAAGTATACCACAAGTGGTGCGCAATTCTGCTCATGATAAAAAAAAATCTATCGCAAATACTTAACATAGGCAAGATTTGTTACCATGTTATTGTCTCATACCATAGAGTCTTCAAACACAAGTACTCATAAAGCAGTGTGTAGTGTGAGTAAATACTGCACATGGCGATGTTTATAGTGTGGGGGTATAGCTCAGTGGTAGAGCATTTGACTGCAGATCAAGAGGTCCCCGGTTCAAATCCGGGTGCCCCCTACTTTTCGAGTTTTTGAATTTGTTTCTGTCGATCATATTTCACCATTTGTATCTTATAGCCATAGAAAAAACTACTGCTAACGCTACCACAACAAAACACCATTCTTAAAGAAACCCTTGCTGCCCCTTGAAAGCACCGAATAGGGAATTATACAAGTGACATCACTTGCGATAAATTCTTCCCTTTTTTCAATGGCCTAGTCTCTAAATCTTTCTTATCTTAAACAAATGCTTTTATAGAGACATGTAAACTCAACAATTGCCTGTTACCTTAAAGCACATGTGTCAAACTCAAGGCCCATGGGCCAAATGTGGCTTGCCACAGGTCATTTTATGTGGTCCACAAGAACATCTTGGGGGTGGTGTGGCACAGAGGGTAGAGTGACTTTGGAACCAGACCTTTCTGGTTCGCTTCCCCGTTCCTCTGAGTGTGACGGAGTGTTGTTGAGCAAGGCACTGAGCCCCCCACTGCTTTCCTGGTGCTGGTAAGCGGCATACCAACTCTTACCTGTTACCTCACCAGTTGCCTTATTATTATTATCTTGAAAGGTCTTATTGTCTGAAAATAAATAAGTCAAACGTGTGCATTGACTATAAACTACATTTCCCACAATTCCTGTCCATCAGATGACCCCGAGTGACGGCATCCCGCCATGAGATTGCAGTGGATCGACTTCAATGCTATTTTCAACAAGTGGAATTGAGAAATACAAATGACCCCTAAATGTCCAGGAAGAGGAAAATTGATGCGGCTGGAAGGCGAATACATGTTTGTACTTCGAGGAGAAAAAACATTTTGTGTTTTGAGTTATGAGGCAGTGTCGGTTGTCAAAGAGTACCATCAACGTCAGCATTTTGACACCAAACACAGAGCTAAGTATGCTAAAGTTAGCCTTCCTGAAAAACAACTAACTGTCAAGAATTAAAAGCCAAAATACGATGGCTGCAGAATGTATTTGCGAAAAACTCGTCCAAAAACACTGCAACAGTGAAAGCTAGCTTTATTTTGACCGAAGAAATCAATCAAAAGGATTCATGTTGTGACAAGAGCAACAAGTAAACATTATTTTTTTTACATCTATGAAAATGCATGAGGAAAATTTAGGATTTGAAAGAGTCACAAATTCAGAGCGATTTCAAATTAAGTAGTAGTTAAATTATTTTACATTACATTTAGTTACATTTAGTTACATTTATACTGTTATTGTTACATGTGGCCCTTTGAGGGAAACCGTTATGCTGATGTGCCCCTTGGTGAAAATGAATTTGACACCCCTGCCTTAAAGTATTATTCATTAGAAAAAAAAGGAACATCACACATTTCTGATTTAAGATTGACTTCATGCAAAGAATTGACTATATTTTTAATTGAAGCCTGCTGGTGAAAAATAACTAGCTCTGTGTTTTGAACATAATCAAATTGCATTTTTAAGTGAATAATAGCAAATAATAAGAACTTATGGTGAGTTATTATTACCATCTTGGAGCTGCTTTACAGCAGACATGTACAAGTTATTGAAACCAATGTGGTAATTGCCCTTTCTAGTCCTAGAAAACCAGGAAAAAGGAGGATTGCAGGGGGCTGCCCAGGCAGAGTGCAACATCCACACCAAAAGTCTTTAATGTTTTGCTAAAATGTAGACACTTCAGATTCGTCCAGGACATGTATCTCACAGGTCGCTTCTCTATCCTTCAAGCTTCACGTCAAATATGTTCCACCCATCAACAAAAGGAGATCACTGTGATGAAGAAATGAATTTTTGTTAATGGCATTCAGTGATGATCCGTCTACTCCTTGTGAAAATATAGCAGAACAACCAATGCTCAGAAGCAACTTCTGACAACAGGGGGCAGTATGAGGCTTACTTATATGTTAACAACATCTTTACTATGGAAAATAACAAGCGTTACCGTGTTTGGATGAGGAAAAGCATTGATACACATTGTAATGGTCCAGTTTTGTAATAGACATGTTGGTATAGCTGGTGACACATCTTCGAAATTAAGATCTATATTTCTTTTTCTTTAAATGTGGAATGTGCTGTGAGAGATGAGAGTCTGTGCTTACATGTGTGTCTGTGTTTGTCTTTGTCCATTTGTATGCTTCATTTGCTTTTGTGTGTGAATTTTCTTTGATTCTCTTTGATGTCTTTCATTGCTGATACACAACTGATTCAAAATTAAAGGTGAAGTTAAATCATAATCTAGTTAGAATTATCTAATTCTAATCTATCAATCTACTACTACTAAATTATCTAATTCTATTATCTAATTTCCGGAAATCAGATTTCTTTAGATCAGTCAGGGATTCACATGATTTCCTGACCCTATGTCATTGTATGACATTTTGTTTCTCCTGCATTTAGAGTAAATATAATGTTTATCAAATGAGACCAGAGCTTTCATAAATAAAAATCAAAGAAGCCTGTCATTACATGCATATTACACCTCAAACCATCCTACGTGTATGTATATGATTACAATTATCTTAACCATTATATTGATTTTTTTCCATTAAATCCCATCAGTTTCCTGTGAAATTAATCCAAATTTGAGAAACAAAGTGGATAACAAGGTGAAATAAAGTCATCCACGCTTCCAGTTGCACCAAAATGAGCCTGAGACCTCAATAACAAACTCTTTACAGGCACACCCAGATAACCATATACTCTTTAATAAAAACTAGTCTTGCTGAGCCTTAGATGAGATGAGAGGACTGATACACCCATCCTCCCATTTGCTGATCTGATAACAGTCATGCATAATACAGAAAATCAAGACTTTCCTTAAATTACTCCAAGAGTAATGTCCAGAATTCGCCATATTACTTTGTTAGTTTATGAAAAATGACTGTTAAAATGTAGAGATGTCAAATATCTCAAGGCATGCAAAGTACAATTTAAAATAAAAAAAAAGAGTCTTGGTAGACGATTCCATTCAGCCTCGGGCTGCGACTGAAGTGTAATTCCACTTCTGCACGACCTTGTGAGAGGAATGATAGTGGATCTCAAAGGGGAACATGCACTTTAAAATCCCATCTGTAAAAACAGAGCATAAAGATGAGTTCATGCATGCAATGTTTGCTCACTGACCTCCAAGCCAGCCCACCTGTAGTCGCGGAGGCTGCCAGGTTTCGTTATTGTTTAGGTGAAACGAGGGGGGCTTAGTGTAAAACTGAGGTCAACTCGTCTTCAAATATACAAATCAGTTTCAATGCTTCCAGGCAAAACCAACAGAATGGCATTTTAAAAAGTCAAGTTTTTTCAGATAGTAACACCAAGTATAAAAAATACTGAGGTAGAATCGCATATTTCCTTGCTGTTGGACATGATCACGTTGGGGTCACCAATGCGGTGTGTAAATGAAGAAATGACGACGGATTCATGGAGGAGTTTCTAACTTTATTCACACCAACACACCAACAGAACAATTAACCTTAAGAACATCCGGGAACACCCATATATCCTAGGTAATCACGCCCCCGAGCCTTAAGTCCCAGGGTGAAAGGCCACACCCTTTAGTGTCTGCCACAGTAGATATGTTTCTAACTGAGTGACTGGAAAGCACTTCAAGGATAAATTCAGCTTTCAAATAAGCGATATAAATTAAAGTCATATGAATTGTCATCTCATGCAACTGGATTTTAACCGCAAAATATCCACACTTTTTCAGTCAGTTCTGACAGTGAATGTTCTCAAAATATGCATCCTATTTGCTTTTTCTTTTTCATTGACCAATTAAGAAGATGGTCTTATTACAAAGAAGTAATTTAATTGACAGCAAAAGACAACACAAGCAGGACATAGAGTTGCACAGTTCTTAGTTTTCTAATGTGTCAGGGATTTTTCAGCCTTGTCTTCTTCAATTCTAAGTAGCTCTTCTTATATTTTATTCACTGAACCTTAGCATGAAAGTTAACGGATATACCAAAAAAGAAATCGACATGCTCACAAAGACAGGAAGGTATGGAAGCACACACACACACACACACACACACACACATACACACACACACACACACACACTTAAGACATCGCTATCAAGTATACTGATAATTTATTGAGTGAGTAACAGCCTTTGTGCTGTGACGAAAACAGCAGTGATTGAGCTCAGCTCAGGTTGAGTAATTTTCGTTATCTCTCTGTGACTCTCTGTGACTCCCCTCCATGTTAATTTATTTATTCAAATAAAGCATTGTTTCTATTTATAATCATCAACTAGACCCTAAAGTTTGTTATGAAATTCATTACACATTTACAAAGAGGCAATACTGATCCAGTTGCGTTATATAGCTATCATTGTGTTTTGTACTTGTGTTCTATTTGGTCTTGCTGCCTGTGCCGCCTTGTCCCTTGTGATTTGTGCTAATTTTAGCTTTCCTCTTGCAGGTCATTGTCTCAGAAGTCACAGCGGTGCGTTGGCATTCGAGACAACAAGCGACACACTGTTCCATTTATTGAATGGTTTGTTCATTACTTGGGTTAAATAGACCAAGTAAATTAGACATGTTTGCCTGTTTAGTGTTTAACCTTGTCTCTATTGTCCTCTCCCTTCTTCAGCATCTGTGTTTTCCCTCTGCCTCGCTGTTATTTGCCTTCTTTGTCCCTTGTCCTTTTCTTCCATCTCCATACCGCATCAGGCTGCTCTTGTAACATGTCCATTCGGTGAAAGGCAGAACATCTTGCTCCACAAAGAAATTGCATTTTGATCTCTTTGTCCCCTCAAAATTTTTAAATAAAAATACAAATTGTTAAAATTCATCTCAGACAAATAAAAAAAAAATCAGATCTAGTTCCTGATACTGATTTCAGTGTTGGCTACGTGTTCAATCAAGCATCTCTGTCTATGAAGTTACAGTTACATATTTATCATAAGGATAAACAGAATAAAGTTTTCACTCTGATACCATTTTTTTACCAAGTACAGCAAACACACAGGGCTTGTATTCATTGATGATTTGGTAAAAACCCAGTCAGTTATACTTGATAGCGCAAAAGGAACTGAAAATGTAAGCACTACTAAAGGTACTACACCCAAACCTCACTGGATCTTTTTGCTTTCCATGTATTTGTTAAATTCTGTTTAGTTACACACTGGCCTCAAGTCATGTGGGTTCAATCCTTCTTGTGAAGTCTAAGCCGTCACATTGATACCTTATGTCTTAGGATTGAAAGCCTGGAGATAATTTGTGTTGTCATTCTGCAAAGTGTAGACCCAAAGGTACCCCCCCCCTCCCCCAAAAAATCTAGAACATGAATTGAGTTAAATGAAGATTTTAGATTGTGAGTCTTGGCCGTGAGTCTCGATGTTTGTATGTCTCCTTCGATGGTCCTGGGACTGGTCTAAGGTGAAGCCCATCTCGCATCTACTGTCAGCTAGTATTACACAAAAAGCAATAAATAATTGATACTCTATGTGGCTAATCCTGCATGCAGAGTTGTATATGGCCAGAACTAATCCAAACTGATATTATATGAGAGGGGGAGCTTTCCCTGGTTCATTTTTCTGTCAATTGCAGGACCATGCATGAACACATTCAATGTCATTCACACCTGTACATTGAGTACTCACAACGGATTTTTCTTCACTGCATTGGGACATCTTACACTCCATTTCATTTGTAATCATTCATAATTTAAAAGCGGAGGCATTTTACGTGACTTCCTTTGCACAAATATTTAAATGTATATCATTAAATCAGTGCACGTAATAAGCATGATTTTAGGGAGACATATGAGTTTTGTTTTGATATAAAAGGCCCTACCCTGAAAGTGAGATGTGACTAGACTACAGAAGATGTGGACTAGGTCATATAAACATAGCCCTCTATTGCATTTAACATAGACTATGTAAATGGATTTAATCACTGCTTCCTATACAAATAAGGGACACTTGTTATCATGGTCTGCGATGCCTGTGTGTTATACCCCAACAAAATGTTTGTTTTTAGAAACATAGAAGCAGTGAATGCTAAGAGACAAGTCAATTCACCATATGGCCATCGGTTACAGTCGTGTGAGTAAAGTAATGGTCAGCAGCTCTGCAGTTAGTTGGCCATGCTCTCTCCCTCTTTGCTAAGGCAACGTCTGTGAGTATTAGTCATTGAATAACAAAGTTAGCAGGCTATTTAAATTTGTGTGACTATTAAAACTGCTGTGATGCTAATTGTCAAAAAGTTGAGTTAGCTCTATATTTTGCTGTTGCTGACTGCTTTCATTTGATTGATCGCATTTCACCGTATTGGCTGCCCCGTTAGTATAGCTGAGCTATGCTATATACCAGATAGTGCTGTGATGTTTAGTTTTTTTAAATATGCAGACATTTTGTTGTATTGTGTTATAGTTTCACAAGATTCCCAGTAAACTTCATGAAAACCAGTCATCTGTCTCCTGGAGTTTTTTGGGAGTGTTTAAACTGAAATGGAAACATAGCCCATGACACTGTGTAAATGAACAACTCTACAGGTTCACATCAGTATTAGACCTTTGCCATCAGAATTAAAGTTTTCTTTGAACTAAACCCGTGAATACTGACAGAAAGATGATTATACAGCTACACTCAAAATCCAATCTCAGATCACTGCCACTTTGTTTTGATATTTTAATTCATTCAAACAAAAGCCTAACAGGACCAGTGGCTTCATTAGGCAAAGCATTCCTGTTCTCCAGTAGGATGTATTTAAATGTAAACCAATATCAGCTGTAAACAAAATAGCCTTTTTGGTTCGATGTGAAGAGATACATTTAAATAATTGTTTAAATTGTGTGATCACTGGAAAAATTGAGCTGTTCGTTCATTTATTCATATTTACAGATAAATGGGTCTGTTTATTATCACTCAATCTAAACCTGAAGTTCAGAGCAGTCTAGTGTCTTCTTCTTTTCCTTTCGGCTTTTCCCTTCAGTGGTCGCCACAGCAAATCAACTACCTTCATATCCTCTCTCCATAAATCTTCTCTTCTGTCTTCCTTTTGACCTCCTACCTGGCATCTCCCATTCCAGCATCCATCTACCAATATAGTCCCTATCCCTCCTCTGTACATGACCGAACCAGCTCAGTCTGGCTTCTCTGACCTTCTCTCAAAAATATCTGACATGTGCTGTCCCTCTGATGGACTCATTCCTGATCCTATCCATCCTCGTCACTCCCAAAGAGAACCTCAACATCTTCATCTCTGCTACCTCCAGCTCTGCCTCCTGTCTTTTGTTCAGTGCCGCTGTCTCCAAACCATACAGCATCGCTAGTCTCACAAATGCTTTGTACACCTTTCCTTTCACTCTGGCTGATATTCGTCTGTCACATAGAGCCCCTGAAACCTTTCTCCACCCATTCCAACCTGCTTGAACCGTTTCTTTATCCCTTTTCCACACTCTCCATTGCTCTGGACTGTTGACCCTTCTTAGGTTAAATTCGCATATTGGGTTTTGGCAAAAGTTTTACTCCGGATACCCTTCCTGACGCAACCCTCTGCATTTATCCGGGCTTGGGACCAGCTCAGGGAGACACTGGCCTGTGCCCCCGGAGCCTGGCTCCAGGAGACACTGGCCTGTGCTGCCCTGAGGCTGCATTTCAGTGCAGTCCTTTTTAAAAGCTGTAAAAACTACCAAGATATACTTGTTGTTGCAGCCACTGGAGTGGTAAAATCCTACTGAGTTTATGGAATCCTTTTCAAAATTCTCAGAAATTGGTAAAAATGTTTCTTTTGTGACTAAATGGTGACAATGTAAACTTTTTCAAATTTACCTGTCAGCTTTATCAGTGTGGGAAATGTTCATTAATTTCTTGGACTTCCCAAAATAAAGCAGAAAATAAATTAAGCTGGAGCAAACTAATGATGGTCAGCAGTGAACCATGTATTTCTTTATATATATATATATATATATATATATATATATATATATATATATATATATATATATATATATATATATATATATATATATATATATATATATATATATATATATATATATATATATATATATATATATATATATATATATATATACATGTTTTTTTTCGATGGATTGTTAGAATTCATTAAAAAAAATCAATGTTAAGCTTCTGTTGAAGAATCACTGAAATGCATGTGTTCCGTCTATATTGTGATTTCTGTTGTTTTTTCTTAAACATCACATTTAGTCTTCTTTTTAAAAAAAAAAAAACTTTTTCCGTCCAATTGTTTCATAAGTAATATTGCAGTAAATAAAAAAAAACAGCCAGACATTTTACTGGATTACATTTTTACTTTTTTTTCTTTAGCTGGTGGCATGCTTTACTGAGTGAGTATGTTCACAAATGAAATATATATCTAAATAACTTAAATAATGTTAATGGAGGAAATCTACCCCTGTACGGTACATGGTCTGATCTGATACACAAAGAATGCTAGCATATTAAATATAAATTTGAAACTACAAGTTTTCAAGTTAAGTGCATTAATACCAAGAAATGTTTATCTATCAGTTTAGTTTGCGGAGATTCAGGTGATAAATTGAGGGGACTTATGACTCAGCTGAATCTAATGAGAGTCACCTGATGAGTCATTTGTCCCACAAATATTTGCCAACATGTCAACTGACCAATGATTCGACAATTGCATCTTAGATATATACAGTTGAGGTTATGCTAACGTAGAGCTTTTCTGAATCTCAATCAATATTGCTTGTCTTCTAAAAGTCACCCAATACCAAAAGTTTCTATTTGTTACAGGATCAAACAAAAGGTTTGTCATAATATATCATTTTTCAAACTGTAAGTTAAGAGTAGTGGAAACTAGACTAGACTTTTGCAGACCGAGAAAGAGCATACGACAGGGTGCCGCGAGCAGAACTCTGGTATTGTATGAGGAAGTCTGGAGTGGCAGAGAAATTTGTTAAACTGGTGCAGGACATGTAAGATAAGATAAGATAATACTTTATTGATCCCCATAGGGGAAATGCGGGTGTTGCAGCAGCAACATTAGAGGAAAAAAAAAAAACAGGAAAGATAAATACACACATATGACAGTGCAAACACATGTGCATATGCACATAAGTCACCATACATTCCAGACACACGTATACATACATTTCTACACACATACCCATACCTACATAAATATACATATACACAATATACACAATATACACAATATACACGTACACATACAGTATATACATACACATTTACACATAGATAGCACAAAATAACATAAGCAGAAATAAATAGATTGAAGAACTAAAGTGACCCGTGGTAGTTATGGGCACCACACGTGTGAGTGGGTGACGGAGTGATGGGGTGGCGGTAGCACAGATGCTCCCCAGGCAGTCAGAGTTGTGTCCCGTCCAGACTGCTGTTATACAGTCTGATGGTCGTGGGCACAAAGGAGCGCCTGAAGCGTTCAGTTCTGCACCGGGGTGGGATGAGCCGCTGGCTGAACGAACTGCTGATCAGCCACAGCTCGTCGTGCAGGGGGTGGGAAGGGTTGTCCAGGATAGCTCCCAGTTTGTCCCTCACCCTCCGCACAGCCACCGACTCAAGATGGTCGAGGTTGAGTCCCACCACTGAGCGAGCTTTCCTCACAAGCTTGTTGAGCCTGTTGACCTCACCTGTGAGGTAGTCCAGGATCCAGGCAGAGATGTCAGGGTGAAGTTGCGCACTCAGCAGCTTGTCCTTGAGGAGGAGGGGGCGGACACTATTGAACGCACTGGAGAAGTCAAAGAAGGTGACTCTCACAGTGCTTCCCGCACCCTCCAAATGGGACAAGGCCCTATGAGAGAGGAAGATGATGGCATCCTCCACACCCATATGCTGCCTGTACGCAAACTGCAGAGGGTCCAGGGAGGCAGACAGCCGTTCCTTCAGGTGTCGGAGAACGAGCCTCTCGAATGACCTCATGACATGTGTCATTAGAGCCACTGGCCTGAAATCATTGAGAGCACTCGGACGTCCTTTCTTGGGTACCGGGACTATGCAGGAGGTCTTCAGAAGATCAGGCACCTTCAGCAACCTCAGAGAGAGGTTGAAGAGGTGCTGGAAGACTCCTGCAAGCTGCCCAGCACACACCTTAAGAACCCTTGGGCTGATGTTATCTGGCCCACTGGCTTTGCTCTGCCTCAGACTGGAGAACTCCCTCTGCACCTGGCTGGAGGTTAGGCTGAGGCCATGGTTGTGGGGTGGGGGGATTGGGGGTGAGTGTCTATGACCAACACAGAGAGGAGGTCGTGTGGGATGGGGTGAGGGGATCTGGCAGGGGGAACTGCTGGTGGATGGGTGGGAAGGAGGGGTGAGGGTGATGGTGGGGGTTGTCCATAGAAGCTGCCAGTGGGCCGGGGGAGGAGGATGGGGGAGAGGCGAGGTGTTGATGGGGGGAGGGGTGAAGGTGATGGTGGGGGCTCTCCAAAGAAGCTGCCGCAGCTTCCTCCTCAGTTCCTTCTGGACAGCCCTGAGGGTCTGGTGGTCCTTAGCCATGAAGGCCCTCTTCTTCTGGTTGAGAAGGCCTTTGATGTTCTTATTGATCCATGGCTTGTTGTTGCTGAAACAACTGACCTTTTTTGGATTGGACAATGTTGTCCTCACAGAAGTTAATGTAGTCTGTTGTAGTCTGTTAATGTAGTCTCCCCCGGTCCGCGCGTATCAGCGTGAAGCCGGGCAGGTCGACGGCGCTGTCCGGAATGTTCCCCTGTAGCCAGGTCTCTGTGACGCACAGCATGCTACATTCCCTGTAGACTAGCTGGCTGTCGATGAGGGCTGCCAGCTCGTCCAACTTCGTCGGCAGTGACCTTACGTTCCCCATGATGACCGAGGGCAGGAAGGGTTTGCATCTCCTGTCCCTATCTGCCCGCTCTCTCACCTTTGCGCCGGCCCGTGACCCAACTTTGGATAAGCGGTAGAAGATGGATGGATGGATGGATAATTGATTGTCAGATACCAAGAAACGTTCAGTTGCATTTATTCAAACTGAGGGAGATGGATAATCCATAGAGAGAGAATAAGTGGGCAGGTTCATTCATCCATTTAGATTTATGCTTTAACATTGACCGTGATGCTAACTCTGTAGACCAATAATGGGATACATCCTTGCTATTTTGAATTTGATGTCATCATTCCTGTATTAACCGACAATCATGGTTGAAGGTCACTTCACCCAGCACTTTGGTCCAGATTTGAATATCCTGTTACTTTCGGATGGATTGTGGTGCAATTATCTTTTTAACTTCATGACACTGATTCCAAATGACTTTTCACCTTCAGTCTCATGCAACCTAGAGGTTGAGTGCAAATGAGTCCATTATATCACAAGGCATAAAACAGTAAATTAAAAAAATAAATGCCAGAGGTCCAGACTTACTCTATATGTTAAGTGTTGTGAGACAACCGTGTTGTGAACTGTCACTATATCAATAAAATTTGACATGACTATAGATGAATATAATTTAAACAATACTGTTTTCTACCATGTAATAAGTAATTCTTTGGGAATTAAAACAAATTGAGTATATTCCCATTGACAAGAAGTTGATATAAATCTCTCATAATGATGTTAAAGAGGTAAATCTAAAATGAATAAAAACAGTCTCCTTCATCTGCAGGTAAAGTAAAGAGGGATTTATCTGGCAATTTGAGCCGTTTGAAGTTTAAAGAGATTTCATTAAATTCAGTAATGTTGTACAATTGAGGTGAATTTCTTGTGTCTGACCCAGATAAAGAATAATGAAAGGACTTGAGCGAAACACTTTTCAAAAGTGGCAGTTCGCAATACTGAAAACATTTTGCAGATCAAACCTTCGTACTTGCACCTTATCTTGAAATGTCTAAAACACAGCCGGCATTTTTTTTTGAAGATAAACAATGTACACTGTTATGGTTTCAAACCAACAGAACGTTATCAAACCACTGTGATTAGAGTATTTTGCTTTGTTTCAAAAGCCCCCAATTATGATTTTTCTTGTTTTTATTCCTGTCTCTATTCCTGTCTTTTCTTGCTTTTATTCCCGTCTCTCTTTCACAAAATGTATTGGGTAAACAATGGTTTTCAATCACAAAACAACATGACATCTCCAATAAGACTTGGTGAAAAATAATTAAATGCAGGAAGAAATGCAGATTGATTTTTCTCTTCGTCAGGAAAAAGAAATCATTGTCGTACCTGTTTCAAATGAGTTTTGTATACTTTATATTTTTATTGAAAATAAATGGCGTCAATGGCGAGCATGGGTGAATCAATGAATACGCACATTTAAATAACAAGTATTCGACATATTTGATGATTTACAAGTGCATACAAAAAGTCTCCTTTTAGATTATTGTCTATAGCCAAGTTCATATAAATCCCAGTAGCTCAATCAGCTGCTTATTAAATTACATAAAAATAAACATCTCATAACTTGATCAACCTGGCTATCAGTGAGTTATTGTTACTGAACTAGTTATTGAACCACTGCTTGTGACAGAGGTCATATTAGGCTATTTAATACTACCTAAAAAAGACTTCCACTTCCTCCATACAGAGGATATGGCTGAGTCTGTGAACCTTGTTAGGAGTGAACTTTGCTAGACGGCAGCCCGTAAAACCATTAACATGTCAGCAACGACTGACGCTTTACATTGATATGTTCCTGTTTCCTGTAATATTGGCCCCCCGCAAGCCAGACTTGCCTTCCTGCTTCACCAGCAGTCTGAGTAAGCACCCTGTTGCTGGCAGGAGAGGCTTTTCGGGAAGTTCTGGACAGACTGGAAAGCCATTGATAGCTGGTATAAATTGAGCTGACTGCACGTGCCTCTACTGAGTCACTTATCCTGCGGAAACGCCTCATGTCTCATCTTAAGACCGAAGCCTGAGGGAGAAACTAAATACTGCTGTTATCCCACGATGCTTGACCACCGTTCCTATGGCTGTCATTTTTAATTGGCCTGAGTTTTTCTATGTTTTTAAAAATTAAGTAATTCAAGATATCCATCCATCTATCCATCCTCTACCTCTTATCCGGAGTTGGGTCGCGGGGGCAACAGCCGGAGCAGAGAGGACCAGACTTCCCTCTCCCCAGCCAAATGGTCCAGCTCTTCTGAGGGATCCCAAGGCTCACCCAGGCCAGCCCAGAGGCATAGCGTGACATCCAGCGTGTCCTGGGTCTTCCCCGTGGTCTCTTCCCAGATGGACATGCCCGGACAATGCCTCCCCTGGGAGGCGTCCTTGAGGCATCCTGACCAGATGCCTGAGCCACCTCATCTGACTCCTCTCTATGCGGAGGAGCAGCGACTCTACTCTGAGCTCCGAACTTCGGACCTTATCTCTAAGGGAAAGTCCGGCCACCCTGTGGAGAAAACTCAGTCCGGCCGCTTGCATCCATGATCTCGTTCTTTTGCTCACTACTCACAGCTCGTTACCATAGATGAGGGTAGGAACGTAGATTGACTGGTAAATTGCAAGCTTCGCCTCCTGACTCAGCTCCCTCGTCCCCAAGACAGACCGGTACAGAGTCTGCATCACTGCAGACGGTGCACCGATCCGCCTGTCCATCTCCCGCTACATCCTTCCCTCAATTTTGAACAAAACCACGAGATATTTAAACTCCTCCACTTTGGGCAGTACGTATTCCCCGACCTGGAGTGGGCACTCCACCTGTTCCGGTAGAGCATCATGGTCTCAGATTTGGAGGTGCTGATCCTCATCCCAGCCATTTCACACTCAGCTGCGAACTGCTTCAGTGAGAGCTGGAGACTTGATCCTGTGGCCACCAAACCAGATCCCCTCGACGCCCCAACTGCGCCTAGAAATTCAAATAAACAGAATCGTGACAAAGGGCAGCCCTGGCGGAGTCCAACTCTCACCATCAAAAGCTCCGACTTACAACCACCGATGCGGACCAAGCTCTGACACCGGACTTAAAAGGGACTGAACAGCCCATGTAACGGGGTTCGGTACCCCATAATCCTGGAGCATTGCCTGTAGGACACGGTCAAATGCCTTCTCCAGATCCACAAAACACATGTAGACTGGTTGGGCAAACTCCTACACCCCCTGGGGAACCCTGCTGAGGGTATAGAGCAGGTCCAGTGTTCCATGACCAGGACGAAAACCAAACTGCTCCTCTGAAGCTCCAAACTGAATCTGAGATTCGATGACCCGGCGGACCCTCCTCTCCAGCACCTGTGATTAGACCTTGCCAGGGATGCTGAGGAGTGAGATCCCCAATAGTTGGAGCACACCCTCTGATCCCCCTTTTTAAAGACAAGATAAGATAATACTTTATAGATCCCCTTAGAGGAAATTCGGGTGTTGCAGCAGCAACATTAGAGAAAAAAAAATAAAATAAATAAATAAATAAAAATAACAGGAAAGATATATACAAACAAATGTCAGTGCAAACACATATGCACATAAGTCACTATACATTCCCACAGACACGTATACATACATTTTTACACACATACCCATACCTATATAAATATATATACACAATATACACAACAGTGGTGGGCCATCAGGGCTGGCAAGGCCTTCTCTGCTGGCCTAAAAAATATCTGAATCACAGACTGATGTTAATTATATTTGTCCATGAAAACTTGATAATTCCAAATGGTCTGTCCACTTCCTTTCATAGCTTTTCCACTGGTTACGCTGCTTCCAGACGTGATTTTCATATTAAAGCATTTAATCATTCACATTTCAGCCATGATATGTTGCCAGGGTCAAAAAAAAACTGCCCGGAGGCCTTCATAATCAGTTCTGCGGGCCCTGTCGCATAAAATAAGTGTCGAGCAAACTGTTGCTTCAACCAATCAGATTTTGAGTTGACGACACCAAGGCCCTCTAGCAGGCATACGGCACTGTCAGCGTATTCACAGCCTTTGATTGGATAGTCAAGAGAGTGTGCTAGCCACAGCTAGCAAACTGCATCTGTAGCGGGCTGCACGAGCAAAAATATGGTTGTGTTGATTTAATAGCTGTTTTGTCAACCCACAATGGCTGAAGGAGGAGAAGAAATGGATTTGGTTGCAGATTTGTTGTCAAAGCCATTTTCAAGACGGACTTTTCAAGAAAAGCTGGACATCGTTAAGAAAGGTCGAGCAACTCCAAAGCTAGCAAGCCTGTGACAGCCAGGAAAAGGATTTGTCCGCCACTTTCAGTCCACTAACTACGAGCAGTACCCTTGGCTCACAGGCTCCGAGGAAAACTGCAAATTGTATTGCTGGGAGTGCTTGTTATTTCCCACTGATCGACATGGTGTTTGGAGCCACACTGGGTTTGTAAATCTGACTTGCCTAACCAAGGAAGCAACGAGACACCAAAGCACTGGCGGACACTTACAAGCAACGGTGCTTTCAAAAACTTTTGGGGAAACCAGA
>CAAKHD010010858.1:0-44782 GCA_901007705.1 Fistularia tabacaria | reverse complement strand
AGAGAGAGATGCCTGAGGAGTGGAGAAAAATTGTGATGGTGCCCATTTTTAAGAAGGGGGATGTGCAGAATTGCAGTAACTATAGAGGGATAAAGTTGATGAGCCATACAATGAAGTTATGGGAGAGAGTAGTGGAAACTAGACTGAGCAGAAGTCAGTATTTGTGAGCAGCAGTATGGCTTCATGCCTAGAAAGAATACTACAGATGCAGTATTCGCTTTGAGAATGCTAATAGAGAAGTACAGAGAAGGTCAGAAGGGACTGCATTGTGCTTTTGTAGACCTATAAAAAGCATACGACAGGGTACCGAGAGAAGAACTCTGGTATTGTATGAGGAAGTCTGGAGTAACAGAGATGTATGTTAGACTGGTCCAGGACATGTATACTGGTTGTGAGACAGTGGTGAGGTGTGCTGTCGGTGAGACAGAGAAGTTCAAGCTGGAGGTGGGACTTCATCAGGGATCAGCTCTGAGCCCCTTCTTGTTTGCAGTGGTGATGGACAGGCTGACAGATGAGGTTAGACAGGAATCTCCATGGACCATGATGTTTGCAGATGACATTGTGATCTGTAGTGAGAGCAGGGAACAGGTTGAGGAAAATCTTGGGAGGTGGAGGTTTGCTCTGGAAAGGAGAGGAATGAAGGTTAGTTGCAGCAAGACAGAATATATGTGTGTAAATGAGAGGAACTCAGGTGGAACGGTGAGGCTGCAGGGAGTGGAGATCAAGAAGTTGGAGGATTTCAGGTACTTAGGGTCAACAGTCCAGAGCAACGGTGAGTGTGGAAAAGAGGTTAAGAAACGGGTTCAAGCAGGTTGGAATGGGTGGAGGAAAGTTTCAGGGGTTCTTTGTGATATAATAATTTCATCTAGAATGGAAGGAAAGGTTTACAAAACAGTGGTGAGACCAGCGATGCTGTATGGTTTAGAGACAGTGGCATTGAAGAAAAGACAGGAGGCAGAGCTGGAGGTAGCAGAAATGAAGATGTTGAGGTTCTCTTTAGGAGTGACGAGGATGGATAAGATCAGAAATTAGTCCATCAGAGGGACAGCTCATCTTAGATGCTTTGGAGAGAAGGTCAGAGAAACCAGACTGAGATGGTTGGGTCATGTACAGAGGAGGGATAGGGACTATATTGGTAAATGGATGCTGGAATGGGAGATGCCAGGCAGGAGGTCTAGAGGAAGACCGAAGAGAAAATTTATGGACGTAGTGAGAGAAGATATGAAGGGAGCTGATGTGAGAGAGGAGGACACAGAGAATAGGGTTAGATGGAGGAGGTTGATTCGCTGTGGCGACCCCTGAAAGGGAAAAGCCGAAAGGAAAAGAAGAAGATAGAAGATCTACCAAAGTGGAGAGATCATGGAATAGTCTATAGGGTATACTCTATATGTTGCAGTTCTATACTGATGCAGCGACGAGCTTGCATTAAACCAAAGCAAAGCTCTTCAACTCAAGGATTTTGGTGGGTCGACGAGCCACACATTTAATTCTTTTTATGAATGCTTGTTCATATCGCGGACATTATTGGAAAAAATGTAAATACTTGCTGAGATTTATAGAAATAAAGTGATACATAGTGATATTTATCTGCTTCGTACCTTGTTTAATCATTTTTGATAATTATTTTGAGACATCCTTAATATGGTCAGTGTCTTCACATAGATGGATATCGTTTATTCTTAATAAAATCATATAATTAAAGGTAAATTGAGCACATAAGTTACTCAGCATCCTTCTGCTATTATATTCACTATCCCTCTTCTGTACATGACCGGACCATCTCAGTCTTGCCACATCTAAGATGTGCTGTCCCTCTGACGGACGCATTCTTGATCCTATTAAACACACAAGTACATATTACAGAGTTAGAAGAAGTCTTTTGGGACACTAAAAGCTATTAATAAATGTTACATTCAGTTTTTCTTTTTTTTGATCCCCCTTTCTTATCTCAACTTTCTTCACTCCTGAACAGGAGCTGAACGAGAACCAGTCCACTCCGAAGCGGGAGAAGCAAGAGTGGCTGATTCGCCAGAAGGAGTGCCTGCAGCAGATGCAGGCAGAGGAGGAGGCCAGTCTGCTGCGGAGGCAGCGGCAGTACTACGAGCTGCAGTGTCGCCAGTACAAGAGGAAGATGCTGCTTGTTCGCCACAACCTTGAGCAGGACCTGCTGCGGGAGGTACATCTGAGCACACTCAGCTACAAATACTTGAGAGAAATCTAAGAATAATCGCCCACAAAATTCCTCTTGATCATTTAACCTGCAATATTGATTTGTTGAAAGGCAATGCTGAGCCTTCTGTCAGATGGGGTTTTAGAAAGGTTTGACAATCTTCAGGTTCTTTGACACAAGAATAAGATAAAATTCAATATTTAATGGCAGTGTTTTGTGACTTTCTAGGTTTCAACAGAGTTTTTTCAAGCCCCCCCCCGACTCCTTGATATTTATAATTACATTTTAATTTGGAATGCATAAGAAGCAGACAAAGTTTTAACAGTTCAGTCACAATCTGTATTTTTTGAAAAGAAAATCACAATAATTATTGGCAATAAATTTCAAGATTTGTCAACAAGTATTTCAATATAAAATGGACTGCTACAGTTCCCTCATCTTTATTTTTGATGTCAGGAAAGCAAAATTACTTTCCATCATTAAATCCAATTGGCTTTTCAATCTCCCCCGCAGGACCTGAACAAGAAGCAAACCCAGAAGGATCTGGAGTGCGCCATGCTGCTGCGGCACCACGAGTCCACCCAAGAACTCGAGTTCAGGCAGCTGAGCTCAGTGCAACGGACCCGGGCCGAGCTTATCCGAACCCAGCACCAGACTGAACTCACCAACCAGATGGAGTACAACAAACGGCGGGAACAAGAGCTTCGACAGAAACACACAATGGAGGTCCGACAGCAGCCCAAAAGCCTTAAGGTTCGTCACCAAAGGAGACTTTGTCTTGAAGGAGTGACTCTATCAAGCTCCTCACTAAGTCTTCCTCCACCTTTCAGTCCAAAGAGCTGCAGATCAAGCGTCAGTTCCAGGAAACCTGTAAGATCCAGACCCGTCAGTACAAGGCGCTGCGCAATCACCTGCTTGAGAGCACCCCCAAGTCTGACCACAAGGCTGTACTGAAACGCATCAAAGAGGAGCAGACACGTAAGCTGGCCATCCTGGCTGAGCAGTATGACCACTCCATTAACGACATGCTGTCCACACAGGCTGTGAGTAAGGCAAGGACCCTTCGCGCACCTTCCACACACACAAACACACACCGGCATGCTGTCAGTGCTCCCCGAACCCATCAGCATGGGACAGACAGCACAAACACAACATCACTGCAATATTATTCCCTTTCACACAGCATTACTCAACTATAATGTGTCGCTGACTCTATAAACGTTAAGAGAGGGAGGATATTGGGCTACATTGCTCCCACTTGGTTGGCACAGGTGGTGGTAGAGGCAGCAATGCATTATGGTACATATTTGATAGGGACCGTGGAGCAGCTTGTTCAAAAACACCTTTATTGCCGTTTTCACACTTCAGTGCTCTTCATGTTGTGCAAATAAAGCATCATAGCTGTGGGGTCATTCCGCAGTGTCACATTCTCTCTGTTCAAGGGGATACAGATAAAGTCAGGCTTCAGATGTAGTTTAAGGAGTCACAATGTAAATAGTTTAAAACAAATTCTCCCAGCACAGGGCACAAGGGCTGTTTTCAATTTCAGTATTGTGTTCAAATCTCTGTTAAAGAGAGCTTTCTATAGAAATCAATATATAATCGCTATCAAACAATATTTGTTTGTTTTTGTTGTCTCAAGGGGGAGATGATGAAATTGTTTCAGCAATGTCATGTTTGTTTAATTGAATCGTGAACATTTGCACTACATGGACATCATTTCCTGACCAATCACATTTGAAGTGAATAACATGAATTAACTGTTTACTATGGCACCGTTCAGTGGGGGGAAAATATAAAAACAGTTTTGAAATACTTGAGCCTAAAAGTAAATGGTTTTGGAAACACAAAATGTACAAGCAAAAGTGAGTGAAGTTGACTGTGTCCAGATGTGATGGTAGACACTTGTGTCAGAATTTTTCCAAAGCTACAGCTGTTGTGGGGCATTCCCATTCCTGCACTGGTTCAAAATTGTTTATCAGAAAACCATGAACACGGTCGTGTGTGACCAAGGCTACTAGATGGGGCTCGGGATTGATATGGTCTTGTCAAACAGAAGAGCTGGTGGAGATCAAATTGCTGGAAAAAAGTAGTTGCGTGACTTGTTAAATAGGGCTTCGTTCCAGGGGACGGAGATGGGGCGGTCAATGCTGGTCCCTGTCCTATACTGAACTCTATTAACTCTGTTAACTGAGCAGTGAGCCATAGAGCAATGAGAGCACGTGCCCACGTCTAATTTTTTCACATCATTTGATTGCTTGAGTGGTACTGAGGAAAAGATACAAAGCAGAGCTGGAGTTAGAAACGATAAAGATTATTAGGTTCTCCTTGGGAGTGACAAAGATTGACAGGAGCAGGAATGAGTCCCATTAGACGGACAGTATAATGTTAGATGTTTTGGAGAGAAAGTCAGAGAGGCCAGACTGAGATGGTTTGATCTTGTATAGCGGTGGTGTATCGAAGACTACTCTTAATTCCTAGAATGTGTTTTATTAGTCTTAACTATTATAATTCTCAGAATTAGAAACTGATGTTTGGAGGGATTTTAAAGCATTAAATGATCCTGTAATTGCATGGTTGTTTGGAACAGCTTGGTCTCCACTGATCCAGGGGCTCATTCTTGTCCCCCCCCACAGCTGCGGCTGGATGAGACCCAAGAGGCGGAGTACCAAGTGCTGCGAATGCAGCTGCAGCAGGAGCTGGAGCTGCTCAACGCCTACCAGAGCAAGATCAAGATCCACACAGACACCCAGCACGAGCGGGAGGTGAAGGACCTGGAGCAGAGAGTGTCCATCCGCCGGGCACTGTTGGAGCAACGGGTACCAAATCTTTACTGGCTTCCGTTCTTAGTCACCTGAAATGTCCAATTTTCAAATATGAAATTGATTCCTACACACAATCAATCCAAGCCCATCTTAACAATGATAGGAATCAGTTCATGTGGATAAACACTATCTTATGTCTTTCTTCCGTTTCAGAGATAAGTAGGAAGCTTCAACGTCGCTTTCCTTCCTGGTGTTGTAGTAGTTATAGATAATATGCTTACTGTTTAGTTGTAACACCAAATAGGATACAAAAGCAATGCTCCATTTGAATTATTTTTCAAATGGATTTTCTGATGTTTTTAATAGGCAGAAACAAACAGGAAGGGTTTTTTTTAACTAAATTTTATTCTTCATAATAACAAAGCATCTCACCTAATATTTTATTCTAATGCTCTCTCTCCTTTCTGAATCTTTCTTGTGTGTCTTCAGATTGAGGAGGAGATGCTGTCCCTACAAAATGAGCGCTCTGAGCGGATTCGAACGCTGCTGGAGAGGCAGGCCCATGAGATCGAGGCCTTCGACTCGGAGAGCATGCGTCTTGGTTTCAGTAACATGGCACTGACTGGCATCCCAGCTGAGGCTTTCAACCAGGGCTACCCGACCCCCAGCCCATCCTCAGGCTCAAGCGGTTGGCCTTCACGGCCTGTCCCACGCTCTGGCAGCCACTGGAGCCACAGCGTTCAGAACTCTGTGGCCACGCCATCCTGGCGCAGCCAGAACCATGGCGGTGGCTTTAGCCGGGCAGAGTCGGTGGCCTCATCCCATGGCTTTATAAGGGACGGTGAGCTAAACAAGAGCGGCCGCGCTCACTCCTCCTCCCAACACCAGCAGCACTACCTCCCCCAGCATTACCAGCACCACCAGAGCACGCCACAACTCTACCGCGAAGAGCGGGACAGCCGCGATGCCCGAGAGCGGGACCGTGCCCGCGAATGGGTGGGTGGAGGTGGCCACTACTCCCACCACCCCCAGGGGCACCACCATCACCACTTGTCCTCCCACGTCTCCTCCCAATCTCTTGCCCTGCTGCCACCCCCTCCACCTCCACCCCCCATCTCCCTGTCTTCCTCCTCGCCCCCCTCCTCTGCCTCCTCATCCTCTTCTTCCCAGGGGGGCTACAGTGTTGGGGGCCTAAGTGTACGAGGCCCTAGCCTGATGGCACTCAGGAACAGCCCCCAGCCCTTGCGCCGAACGGCGTCTGGTGGTCCGGCAGGTGGCGGCAGTGACGGAGGGCTGAGTCGCAGCACATCTGTCACCTCGCACATCTCCAACGGCTCGCATCTCTCGTACTCGTGAGGTGGCTGGCCGTCCATGTCAGTTAGGGAGATATATTTCCAATATTTTAGCAGGAATGGAAGAAGAAATCTTCTTTCAGGGTAGAAAATTTTAAGTCTCCTTTCTTAACTGATTCTGATGCACAAGCACAAGAAGAGAAAGAGGTTTTTTTTTTTAGTTTTTATTTTACTTTTTTTTTTTATTGAAGCCGCTCACTTTTAAACTGAAGTCACTTGAGACGGAAACTTGACAATAAAACAAATTAGTAATATTTGACGTTCTGGTATAAAGTGAACAATCGAGTCAAAGAAGGCAAGATCAGCCTTGAACAGCTCCTTTATCCTGTCACTCGTTGAAATGTACGATATGAACTCACCGCAAGTTGGTGGTTACTGGTGGAGTCAAGTTCATATCTTTATTGTACAATCAGGCAGTATCGGTTTGCAGTCAGAAGCAAGTTTGGAATTATTGCTTGGAGATGAAAAACATTTCAATCACAATTCAATGCTATAGAATTTCTATCACCATGAATCTTTGAGATTAGAGGGACACTTTAGACTGACAAGGGCCCATGAAGCGTAGGTCCCGACTCCCAGACTCCATACAGCCCAAGGCAAACATTTTGTTGTCACAAAAGTTTATAATTAACATTAATACATTTGTAAAGAATAGTGGGGGTGGGGCAGCCCATGGCACTTTTTCAAAATTTTATAGGCCAACCAGGTGTTTGAAATGGACCAGCCCACACGAAAACTATTCAATTTTGAGATGGGTGTTTTTTTGTTTTTATTTAAGTATAGTTTTCCCCAAAAGCACCTTCATTAAAAACACTGTTTGCAGGAGGTGTTACTGCATCGAGGGGCCAAAGCCCTTCCCCTCCATCATTACTCATTTTACTGCAATAAACAGTTTCTCTCATTTATTTTTAAATGCAAACCTTTTCTGTGTGATTGAACATTAAATATATGAAATAAGGTCTCTGAATAGTTTTAACATCTGCGTTGGAGTTGGAGGTGGGAGGGTCCCTCCGCTTGGCCAGAGGTGCATTAAAATTCACTGTACCTATGTTAATAGTCAGTTGTCAGCCTGCCTTCTGATTCCCGAGTGTTTGATACTATATGTCAGGTCAGGGGGATGCTCAGGATTCGACAGTTTGGGGAACATTTCTCCACTTTCTTTAGTTTGATAGTGATAAGATTCTGTATAGACAAACAAAAACACTGCCATCTGTGTTCACCCCAGATGAGTCCACTGCCCTTTAACTCTTAGGGAGCATGCTGACATCAAGGGAGTTGCATGCCGAGCATAGTGTTGCACAGACAGGAAGCAAGCAGAGAGCGTTAGCGCCGCAGTTTGAAATAAAATGCACTCGACATTTGTCGGCCAAAAGGAGTTGACGAGTTCAACTTTTAACCAAATTTTATCAAAATAATTAAATGCTCAATTGAGATACTTTTTTTAGTCTTGAGACAAAAATCTGACATATAAGGAATCCGACCTTTTAAAGAGCTTTGTGCAGTGAATTTTTCTTTTTCTTGTAATTAATGGTGTTCATGATGTTTTATCATCGTTTACTTCCTAATTTGTTCTATTTAATCATGAGGTTACCAACATGTAGTGGACAAACTGCAAGCCATTTCTGCACTATTTTCTTACTTTAGAAAGTAATTGACATCGAAAATCGCAAGTCTTGAAATGTCAGTGTGCTAAAAGATCAGTGTGAATGTGTGCGTGCGTCAGTGGCAGCTCCCTCTTACTCGCGCGCACGCACGCACGCACGCACACACACACACACACACACACACACACACACACACACACACACACCTCCAAGTGTTCCCCCCGACATAGAATCTGCATCTGTAGATACACACATGTGGTTGCAGATAAGTAGTGCATGCAGCTGACATGCACATCACCTATTTATATAAATGGAGAAAAATGTATGATACCTGTGAAAACGTTGCAGGTATGTTGAAGATTGTTCACTGTCCAAACGTTTGCATTGTAATTATCGACTGTACATAGAGACACTAACTTTGACTGTCAGAGAGTAATGGTAATGACTTTTCATCATGTGAGTTTGTAACGAACCACTAGATGCTATCATTATTACTGCTTCTGCAGTTGTAATATTTATGTCGTATGCTAATTCTTTTTTTTTTTTTTTTTTACATAATTGCCAATTTTGACCACTAGGTGGGAAATTAGCGCAATATTACTGTGATAGAGCTATAAGAAATATTAATGATTTCAAGGAGGTCTAAAAGACTACCTTTCCCAGCATTCCTCTGGAGGTCTCAGGGTAGGAGTCTACTTGGCAGGGCTGCATTTGACTTCTCACTTCCTATTTCTTTAGTCATTTTTGTTGCCAGTATTAAAAAAACGTCCAACCGTATATATCTGAGGATCTCTACTTTTTTTGCCATTTTGATTTTATTTTTTTGTGCTCCAATCTCTCAAAAAATGGAAAAATAAAACAACAAAAAAGGAATAACAAAAAGACACTGTTACCTGCCGAAACTCCTCTTTTTCTAGAATAAACACCTCATCGTTATATTTTGCAAAGTTTGAATGGGTAGAAATCTAAAGTCATCTGGTCACTGTCTCTGGTGAGGGAGGCCAGACCTCTGTGTGATATGATGCTGTCTTTAGTTGTCATGTCTACCTCATTTGCACTGATAGTCAAAGAATGTTCGGGTGGAAAAACAAAGACATTTCTTGTATGCAAAGTTTGGCTTTTTTGTAAAAAAAAAAAAAAAAAAAATAGTTTCAATATTTGTGCAAATGTTCAAAGAGCTGAATGAGACTTAAGGAACAGTGTTCGTCCAGAAGGAGGCTTCTGTTTTGTCTTCACTCTGAGGCTCACTGGACTTGAACTCCGAGAGACATTGGACATGGGATATCTAACTGGAGGGACTTGCAGGATTCTTGCTGGCTGAATTGTTTCTCTTCATCCTCTGCTCCTCAAGATTCGTGAGATTTCATGTTGCCAAGTTTTTTTTCAATTTTGTTTTTAGTTTGAATATTTTTTGTAAGCATTTCAGTGCTAAACATGGCCACATGTTTTTCTTCTGCCATTGAAAAGATTTAAAGGTCCAGTGTGTGGCATCTAGTGCCAAGGTAGAGAATTAGAACCTGTCGTCTCATCTGCGGTGGCCTGCATGCATTAATGCGCCACAATCTGTCGACTTGATTGCCATCCGGCCTTTTTTCGGGATTGGAAAAAATAGCAACTATTGATCCCAGCAGAGAAATTACAATTTTTACGCTGCTCGTTAATACGGGAAGTATTTGTCTAGTTATTTCGAGTATGCACCACCTCTTAAGCGAGGGTTCTGCTGCAAATATTAGTTGGAAAAAAATGCAGGTAAATACCAGAAGACATTGACAATTACTCACCATCAGAAATGATGTGTTCTTAATGGAATGGTTCAACCAAAAATAAAAATTTTCAGATACCATCAGTACACACCTTGGCTGATAGGCATTTTTATTTTTATTTTTATTCTACTAACTGAAAGAAATAGACGTTTTTTTTTTTCAAACCTAATAAAAAACCTGAAAACATTTCTTCAAATCCCTCGTTAATAACTCCTCTGGATTAAACTACATGTTTGTTCAGTTACAAGTTGTATGAGTTTCATTCCTCTAAATAAAAAAAAAGCCAACCTATTTATTCCCAAATTTGCTTTCGTAAAGAGCCTGGCACACAGCTTTATGGGTAAGAGGGCCATCAACAGCCTAAAAATAAAAAGGTCAGTTTGGGGTGGATTCAGATTTCCTCATTTAAACTATTAAAACAGTTATCCTCCTTACATACAACTTTCTGGTGAACACCAGTTATGAATATTAGTGCATTTCTGCACATGACCTAAAATCTACACTGATCCTTTTGACCTGGAGGCTCCGTGAGCTTGTAGAGGCTGAAACCGAGAGAAGCTGTCGATGTTTCACATGATGACCTAATAATTACTCTCATAAGTGTTATTTCTGCTCCAGGAATTAGGAAGTCGACATAAAACTTTGCAATATGTGAAATATGTGAAGAAAATCACTCGTTTCCAACTCTTCACTAATTTCCGACATTTTCAGAAGACACCTTTCTAGCGTCATAATCACCAGATTAAGATTAAAATCCTTTTTGCCCCACTCCCTTTTATCCTTTTTATTTTGTTATCAAGGCACTAGTTTCTCTTTCACCTCTAAAGCAACAATTGGTGATTTTAAAAGATCTAGAATCCCCAGAACACTCCCATGATTATTGAAGTTGTTTTTGGAATAACAACAAATTAAACCTAGTTGTGTTTTAAGACCCTTGTCTAAAATTCAACGTTGTCCACAAAGTGATTGCACAGGAGGGTTACGTGGTGTTCAGTCTTTTCCTCTTTTCTATAATGATCCGAAGGCATTGGTGTTCCAGTTTTATTTGTAAAACGAATGTTTTAATTTTTTTGTGGCTTTAACATATTAATTATCTTGTTAAGTGTCAGCATTAACAAAATGACAAAAAGGCCCAAAGGATATGACCAAAATTTAAGTTGTATCAAACTAATAAATCAGGAGAGTTGAAAGAGGAGTTAATCTGGTACATGTTGAATTTTGACAACAATGTTTTGGATTTTTTTTTTAACCCAATTCCCTCCACCGTTGTCGGTCTGCACATTTGTCTACTGGTTTTTAAATTGAGCATTCATCACCAGCAGATGGGCTGTTGCTTTCCACATTTGTCCTGTGTCCAGTTACTCCCCGCTTCCCTCTCGATCCAGATGTTTCCTTATGCAGTTATAATGTATCTGAGACTGAGAGAATTGAAATGTTGCTGCCACGGGTTGCTTCAAACAAGAGAACCCTGGAAGTCCTGTAAATGTCCAGCAGGTTTGACCCACAGAGGCAGCTGTGATAATTAAGATGATGTTGATGATGGTTGGGGTGAAAGTAGGTGTTTGTGTGAGAAAGCTGGTTGGAATAAAAAAAAAAAAGAGCGGTTGGAAAATGTTCAGTTTCAATGCAAAACAGAAGAATGGTTGTTAAACTGAGTTGTACAAAAACGTAACTAAATAATTTTTTGAGAAATAAATGAACAAAAACCAGCTGTGTTATTTTGTGTGCTGGAAATTAATGCCTTATTTCAAATATAAGTAATGATACATGGAAATGCAACAAAGCATTAATAACTATAGTAATTTAGTCCACACTATGCTCAACCCAAACAAATCTTTCATGTCATTAGAAAAATTAACAACAATTTCTTTGAAATGTAATTGATTTGGCGCAGAAATATCGTTATTGTCACAGTCAGTTATACATAGAGCACAACATCAGCAAAATTTGACCACTGCATTCAACCCATTATGGATGAATCCTGAGCAGAAGGCAGTGAAGGAGCAGTGTCTTGCTCAACAACACTTGCGTGGGAATCAAACTAGGAATGTTCAGTTCCAGAGACGACTGCTCCAGCCCCCTGAGCCACGAAGGCTCACATTTATTTGCTTCCTGGAAAAGACATTCATCAGGTTAGTCTTTAGAAGAAAATAGTAAAATATTGTCTGACAAATAACTTGTGATGTTTCAGTGCTATACTTGAATGCAACATTCTTCAAATTGCATGTAAATTTGTGTCCTAACATTTTTCTTCACTTCGTCCTCCAAACTGACAGATGTGACAGATGAAACCTAAATAATACTTGACAGTAGTTCTACATATGGATTTATTTAACTATTTGTGTTTTTGCAAAGGATTTACAATTGTCTACATCTATCATGCAGACAAAAGTTGTGAATGTTCTAACCTTCAGCTTTTTAATTCACATTTAATTAAAATGTATAATAGAAGAAAAATAACAAAAACTTTGATGATTCCTCAAACACAATCATCAAAGCTTTCTGCAAGCCAAAATATGGATGAAATGCAAACACCCTAAAATTTTTTACCGGGTTAAACCCTCATTTAAATAGAGTTTTATCATTATTATTATTTTTACGATTATTGTTTTTGTGTAATTCTGATAAACTGCTCCTTGGAGGTGAGTGATGGAGGATTGAAAGATTGGAGGATTCTGATTCCGATTAAAGGGGAAACGCACGCTTTGCGTCATGTGACGTCACAGCAGATGTCAAACGAAGCGGAAATTAAACTGGTAATGTGACATCGAATTTGCCTCAAGAATAAAAGCACCGCAATCTCTGCGTCTCTTGTCTTATAGTTTTGAAATATATTTTTAGATCCATCCATCCATTACCGATCGCTTATCCTGCTCTTAGGGTCGCTTGGATACTGGAGCCTATTCCAGCTGTCATTGGGCGGGAGGCGGGGTTTGTCCTCAACCGGTCGCCAGTCATGCAGAGACGGACCACCGTTCACTCTCATTCACTATTTCGCCCGTGTGTGCAACTGACGTCCGCCTGTGTTGACATTTTCGAATGATCTGTTCTCTTTTCCGGAGCTTTTGTGACCAGAGAATATAAAGCAAGCATGAAACAAATAAATACAGTTGCTAATGTTTAGAATATTACCAAATTACGTTTTGTTTATTTTATTTATTTATTTGTTTTTCATTTTTTTTTAGTTCCATTCAGCAGATGTCAAAAGATGATATCAACGATGATGATATGATTTCTTTTTCTTCAGTATAATCACGAGTACCTGTTCAAACATGTGACTGTTGTCTGAACGAAGTGACTTTTCAACAATCCCGCTTTAATAGATAGATAGATAGATAGATAGAGTACAGAATGAGGTAGATCATTTTGAATGAACTGACTCATTTGTAAATTAAGTTTGAAGACTACACACGACAGTACAAACGAGAAGAAAACAAGCGCGTCATTGCTTTTATTTTGAAAACAATGTAACCGGAAATGCTGTTATTTTTGCCCACAGTTTGAAAGCCATTGGACGACTATTTTCGACCTAGAGAGGAAGTCAGCGTACCCCAGTCCCCGCTGTCACGACCAGAGCAGCAAGTTTACAGTCGTTTCCCCCTCGGTTCTTCAAGAACAACAGCGACAAATAAGAAGCTATTGCTTGAAGACGCTGAACATGACGCAGGAGAATATTTTCCTCTTCGTCCCCAATTTGATTGGTGAGTGTGTTTTTTTAACCTCCCTCGCTCACTACTATGTAGCGCTAGCAGCAGAGCTAGCCTCGTACCATCCCAACGTTTTGGGGGAGTTGTCGCTTACTGACTGCCTGGTTTTATACAGTTTCGCCGCCTTACCCTTGTCATTCAAACCAACCACGAAAAGTGAACATTTAAATAACATCTTCTCATCTGTCTTTTAATATGTAAAGGCATAGTTAACTATTGCCATATCGTCACCGGTAAACACATGAAAATAAACCCGAGTTAACAGGGGTACGATATATGAACAATGATAAGTAAAGAATAATTACCTTTCGGGGGTTAAAAATGTGAAACTCTGCAAAGGATTGGCCTTAAGTTTGCTTATCAACAAGATTCAAGGGCTTGCTAAGAATATGAGCAAAGCAAAGCCAGACATGTTTAGGTGTTTGGTTTCTGACATTTTTGCAATAGTCGGTGTTTTTATAGCTCATAAATAACTAGGCTATTACAGTAGAATTTAGTGACATGTTAATAGCAAAAAAAATGTTTTGTTGTTTTTTGTTCTGTGATATCTTCCAATTGGAATGTGTGACTGTCTTTATGAAATATGACATTTTTTGCTAAAAGTAAAAAATGTATTTTGTAGCCTGAACCCTAGGAGAGTGAACATTATTTTTTTTTCCCTTCTGATAACAAGTAATTTTTATTTACATTATGTAGTAAGTTTGGAAATGGCTGTAGTGAATACTTTTTCCCAGAAGAGGCAGGAACATAGGGTAACTAATAAGAGTGGAGGTAGGAGCACACTGGTAGACTACATCTTGTATAGACGATGTAATCTGAAGGAGATCAGTGACTGCAAAGTAGTGGTGGGTGAGAGTGTAGCCAGACAGCATAGGGTGGTGGTTTGAAGGATGAATCTAGGTGGTCAGGGGGATCTTCCAGATGACTGGACAACTACAGCTAATGTGATCGAGGAGACAGGTAGGAGAGAACTTGGTGTTTCCTCTGGCAGGTGAGGGGATAAGGAGACATGGTGGTGGAAAAAGGAAGTGCAGGAGTATATACAAAGAAAGCGGTTAGCAAAGAAGAAGTGGGACACTGAGGGGACTGAAGAGAGCAGACGGGAGTATGGGGAGATGTAGCGCAAGCTAAAGGTAGAGGAAGCAAAGGCCAAACAAAGGGCATATGATGACTTGTATGCTAACTTGGACGGTAAGGAGGGAGGGCATGATTTATAGGTTGGCAAAACAGAGACATAGAGATAGAGATGGGAAGGGCATGCAGCAGGTTCGGATGATTGAGGATAGAGAGGGAATTGTATTGACAGATGCTCGAGGAGTGATGGTAAGATGGAAAGAGTACTTTGAAGAGCTGATGAATGATTAAGAAATGAAAAAGAAGGAAGGGTAGAAGAGGGGACTATCGGGGTACATAAAGTAGCAGAGACTAGTAAAATTGCAGTGAGAAGGGCATTGAAGAGGATGAGGAGTGGAAAGGCAGTTGGTCCTGGTGACATGCCTGTGGAGGTATAGAAGTGTCTCGGAGAGGCAGCGGTAGTTTCCGGTTAGATAAAACAACTGGATTTTAGAGAGTTAGAAGATGCCTGAGGAATAGGAAAGAGGTGTGATGGTGCCCATTTTTAAGAAAATGGGAGATGTGCAGAATTGTGATAACTACGGAAGGATAAAGTTAATGAGCCATACAATGAAGTTATGGGAAAGAGTAGTGGGAACTAGACTGATGGCAGAAGTCAGCATTTGTGAGCAGCAGTATAGTAGAGTACTACATATGCAGTATTTACTTTGACAATGCTGATAGAGAAGTACAGAGAAGGTCAGAGGGTACTGCATTGTGCCCTGTAGCCCTGGAAAAAAACACATGACTGGGTGCTGAGAGAGGAACTCTGGTACTGTATGAGTATTATGTGTTATGGAAAGGCGCATAAGTATATTAGACTTGTGCATAACATGTATTCAAGCTCTGAGACAGTGGCGAGGTATGCTGTAGGTGTATCAGAGGAGTTCAAGCTGGAGGTGGGACTTCATCAGGGATCAGCTCTGAGCCCCTTCTTGTTTGCTGTGGTGATGGACAGGCTGACAGATGAGGTTAGACAGGAATCTCCATGGACCATGATGTTTGCAGATGACACTGTGATCTGTCGTGAGTTCAGGGAGCAGGTGGAGGAAAATGTTGAGAGGTGGAGGTATGCCCTGGAAAGGAGAGGAATAAAGGTTAGCGGCAGCAAGACAGAATACATGTGTATTCAGGTTGGAACAGGTGGAGAAAAGTGTCAGGGGTAATGTGTGACAGTGTTGCGGACACTAGAAGAATATCAGCCAGAATGAGAGGAAAGGTGAACAAGACAGTGGTGAGACCAGGAATGATGTATGGTTTAGAGACAGTGGCACTGAAGAAAAGACAAGAAGCTGAGTTGGAGGCAGCAGAGATGAAGATGTTGAGGTTCTCTTTAGGGGTGACAAGGAGGGATGAGGAATGAGTCCATCAGAGGGACAGCACATGTTAAAGAGATGTTTGGATAGAGGGTCAGAGCAGCCAGACTGAGATGGTTTGCTCTTGTACAGAGGAGGAACAGTGAAGGCATCTCTAGAAGGATGATGAGGTTGGAACTGCCGGGCAGGAGGCCCAGAGGAAGACCAAAGAGAAGATTTATGGATGTAATGAAAGAGAACATGAAGTTAGTTGGTGTGAGAGATGAGGATACAGAGAGTAGGACTAGTTGGAGGAGGTTGATTCGCTGTGACGACAACTGAAGGGAAAAGCTGAACGGAAAAAGAAGATAATCTGGCCAACTTGTCATACCCGACTAATAGTGGCAGAAGATTCATGTGATACAACTGTTGACAACAGCCTTCACATTAGGAGTAATTTGCAACCTTTTTGGTATAAGGTAGGATTTCACTGTGTTTGGGCAAGAAAAGTACAACATTATTATGACATGCACAGTTCACCACCTCTGGCCTGAACCTCTTTACTCATTGGTGTTTTCTCCAACTCCCTTGTAGGTTATGCTCGCATCATCTTGGCCCTGCTGGCCTGCTACCTAATGCCATGCTGTCCGTGGCCCGCCATCCTCTGCTACCTTCTCAGTGCGCTGCTGGACGCCTTCGATGGCCACGCTGCACGAGCGCTAAATCAGTGTGCGTGTCCAACCTGCAGAAAGGCGGCAGCATTGCTTCTGCCCTGAAAAAACTGATATCCTGGCAGATTTACCTCAAGGGCATATTTCCTAACTCACTGAGACAGCAGTTTTCGTCAGCAGTCAGAAGTCCTTTTGAGCTAAATGTTTGTGAAAAACTGAATTCAGAATCTAAATCTTGAACAACTATGCATTTTTTTTCAAAGAGCCAGTTCTTTATGAAGGGATACATTTCCTTTCAAATTAACTTTCTTATCAAATAATTGGAAAATGTTTTATAATCAGCAAGGGAAACATTTATCATCCTTTACTCTCTAATTGTTCAAAGTCTAAATGTCCTTTGCCTGGTTCTAATTATTTTATTCTCTTAGACTTTCTGTTGAAGAAGAGGGCTCTATAGCCATATTGTGTGCAACAATTCCTACAAAGCTCCAATCTCTATTCAAGTTTTTTACTTCTAATGAAAAATAGGCTCAGTTGATGTCAGTGTGAGTATGAGGAGCATCCACAGATTGTAATTTGATGATGACGTAACCTTTTTTTTCCTCCAGCCACCAAATTTGGAGCCATGCTGGACATGCTGACAGACCGCTGTACCACAATGTGTCTGCTGGTCAACCTGTCTCTGCTTTACCCTTCCTACACCTTCCTGTTCCAGCTCAGCATGTGTCTGGATATCGCCAGCCACTGGTTGCACCTGCACAGGTACGTCCCGCCGGAACACCAGGATCCGTGGCGATGAAGGTGAATGTTTTGAATACTTCAGGAATAACACGTTTGTTTAACGCTAGCATTATTTGGTTCAGGAGTGCTCACTCATCCCCTTTCATGTCTGAGACCAGAAATGTATAATAGCACAGCACAGATGATTTGTTCCAACGCAGAACAAATAATTTGTTAAGTTACTTATCTTTCTCCTGTATTTCTGACAACTTGTAAGCACCACAGGGAAACATGTTTAATTACTTTGCATATATGACAATAAACCCCTTGAATCCTTGAATAAATCCTAGATTTTTTTAAATCAGATTTTTTAAAAATCAGTTTTAACAGTTGTGGGATTTTCATCTTATGCAGCTCTACCCTCAAAGGCTCCAGCAGCCACAAGACAATTGATCTCTCAGGTAACCCCATACTCAGGATGTACTACACGTCCAAGGTGAGTACCCCCCCATACATGCACACACATCGTTTTGCAAGTCAAAGTTTATTTTATGGTACAATAAGAAATATAAAACCTCTATTTAATTTTAAAAACATCTATGATGCAGGGAAAGCTACATTATGCAGTGTTTGAGGCCCAGATTGAAATTAACAGTCAGAAACTGAACCAGTGTGTGTGTGTCACGACTCAATAAATCGTGTGACCTGTATTTACCTGTCTGTAGCTGGTGCTCTTCATCATGTGCATGGGCAACGAGCTCTTCTTCTGCCTGCTCTACATCCTCTACCACATCCCGGAACCAGCTGGTAAGGTTTGCTCAGTGAGCTCCAGCTCTCTTGAGCCACTGCATGTTATGAGATAAAAGAATCTCGACACCAGTCTTCAGCTGCTGCTGCTTCTAATTTTTGCCCCACAGCTCGTTTCCCTCCTCTGCAATGCCGCTGTATAAAGATAGTCATTGTATTTTCACAACTAAAGGAATATCAAATAGAAAGGTCAGAGGTCGCCACAGCGAATCAACCTCCTCCATCCAACTTTATTCTCTATACCCTCTTCATAAATCAGAATTCACTACAATTTGAGAAGTATATGTTGGAGTAGAATCCGACTTGGAAAAAAGCATCTGAAATGACTTGTCAACTCTGTGAGATGGTCTGCAGGTAATGCGAAAACACAGTCACTCAGCTTTTTAAAAGTGTCTTCTGTTCCCCTATTGAAAACCGTGTAAAAACACAAAGTGAGGTCTGATTAATTTTCTAAATGGTACATTAGTTATCAATGAATTAGAGAACGAGAACGAGTGAGAGAGCGCGGCAGTGCCCCTCTCCTCTCGGTGTGTCAGCCCTCTGCCGTGTGCTTCTTCTCTCCTCCAGCATGGTTCTTCTGGATGCAGGGCCTCTGCGGGATCATCAGCCTGGCGAAGGCGGGCATCAATGTTGCTCACCTGGTCACCGCCTCCCAGAACATGGCTTTGCTGGATGCCGCAGAGCGAGCAAATGTCGGAAAGAATCAATGAGGGTCCGTGAACACAGGAATTTCTTACTAGTCAGATGATGGCAGTGTTTCCTCCGGGCTCTGAGTACAAGACATGAAAATGTGAGGTGACAGAATTTCACAAGAAAATACCAAATTCGGGAATCTTGACAGCTCAAATGTTTCTCATGGGATCACACAAATTCCCCGTGCTGTGAACCAATTGAATTGAAAGGTAGACTGAATGTAAAGATGGCCAGTCTACCCTCCTCCCTCTGGACAAAAACAAGTCGGAAAGAGAGACTTCCTTCGCCAATCACCTCTTGATAAGAGTTATTTATGGCGGTCTGTGATCTATACAACTGCTTCTGTGGAGACTTTTACAAAAATAAAAATTACGTCTTACATTATGGAAACTGTTAGGTCAAACAGTTGTACATTTTCTGTATCAAGTAAATTCCAGATAGTGACATTAAGTAACTCAATTTCAAGAAAATAAGTGATTTATTGTTATGTGGACCAGTTAAACTATCGTTAAGCATTCAGCCACTAACCAGAACCGGAGTAAATATTTTATTGCTCTCCTATTCTTCTGGACTGTGGTTCCTAGCTCCAAATACCATTATTTCCTGCATGACATTGACACTTTTTTGTTTGTTTGTTTTATATTTAGCTCAAATGACAACTGACATAATCATTCACATTCCCTTAACTGTTCTTTTCAGACCAAAAATATCAAGGTTTTAACTTAAGCCCAATCAGATGACCACATTCTCCCCAAGTTCTTTTCCGGGTTTTGTGTGTTTTATGTTGCACTGATATTTACATTGTTATTTTCTTATTGGTGTCCTCAGAGCTACCAATTTTATGTTGTTTTGGGGAATGTCATTTTATATAGATTCCCAACAATAATGTTTTGGTGTTGGTAAACTGTAAATTGTTTTGCTATTGTATAGTCAGCACATACTTGAAATTGATCAAACTCTTATTGACTGCGGTGTCACTTTCTGTTGTTTTTTTTTTTTGTAACACAACTTATTTAATCTTACATACAGAGGACCAGGTATGTGGTGTTGCTGCATTGTAGCTTTAGAGAGGTGACCAGAGGTTTTAGTGAGTGTTGATCCAGAGTAAAGTCATGTTTCAATTTATTGAAATTGACTATTTACCTTGTTCTTCTTAGACTTTTATTATCATGATGTAAAAATCTATATCAAGTGTGACGTAGACAAAACATAGTACACTGAAAGTAATGAATTTGGCTGGTTGTTTCTCAAAGCATCTGCGAAATAAAGACAAAGAAATCAGACCTTTGTACTTGCTTTTTTTTTCCCCCTTCAAAACCCATGGTCAGTCAGTCAGATTTTTATTTATATAGAGCCAAAGCACAAGACAGTTGTCTCATGACACTTTTAAAATGATTTACAGAAACTCAACATTCTCCAAAGAGCACGCACCTGGTAACAGTTGCAAAGAACAACTGCCAGAAACCTTGGAAAAACAACTCAATGGAGCAGCCTTCTGTACCGACAGGTTGAGGCAGAAAGAGTCATTACACAACTTTCAGTTTACTACCTGTGGCTTTATCTATCTACTCCATACGCATGTGATAAAAGTTCTTTGACAAAAGGACATTTTCTTAGAATTATAAAAAGTCAGTCAAAAACTAGAAACACCATGAAAATTACATTACGTTGTTTTTGTTTTTTTTTCTCTTTTGACATAGCTACATCGAGAGCTTTTGGAAATATTAAACTCTAAATGCTTGTTGCTTGATGCTGATTCGTTTATTTGATATAGTGTTATATTTTTGATATTTTCTTTGGCCATATTCCTTCGACAATTTTTGAGGGCAAAAATGGGTGAATAACAGCAATAATAATCTCCATGTTTTATTTCAAACAGGGTACAAAAACAAAGGAGGAAAAAAAAGGAATATGATCCTACCCAAAGATACACAAATTCTCACAAAAAAACTGAAATGCGTGGTGTAGAGAAAAAAAATCCTTATTTTTACACCTCTACTACTCATTAATTCCAATCATGCATTTTAACCTGAACATCTGATGACGGTTATGTAAAAGGAAGTTTGTTAACATTAAAATATATTCGTGTACAGTGCATATTCTTGAAACAGACCGAGATGGTTGGGTCATGTACAGAGGAGGGATAGGGACTATATTGGTCGGCGGATGCTGGAATTGGAGATGCCAGGCAGGAGGTCGAGAGGAAGACCGAAGAGAAGATTTATGGACGTAGTGAGAGAAGATATGAAGGTAGTTGGTGTGAGACAGGAGGATACAGAGAATAGGGTTAGATGGAGGAGGTTGATTCGCCGTGGTGACCCCTGAAAGGGAAAAGCCGAAAGGAAAAGAAGAAGAAGAAGAAGCGCATATTCTTGAAGGAGACACAAAAGATGAAATGCAGAGAAAGGTAGCTGGCAGAAATGACAGCACGTGGAAAATAAACGAGATAACTTTCAGTTCACGTTGCTTGCTGTCATATTCTCTAGCTTCGCAGGATAACAGAAGATTTCTCCCCCTCTTCACGGTTGAGACTCTCAGGTGCTCAAAGACTGCAGACCCTTTTCTGAAATGATTTCACTTGAGATTGATTTAAGATTCTGTAGTAAGACAAGCTACCTATGTCTCTAGCACCTTGTTATTATCTGCAGACAGCAATGTAAGAATTTCATTATACAGGGAAGCATGTTTCCTTCCCTTGCATGTGAGAATCAACACTTTGAATCCTCAAATATTATGATTTATGTCCAATGTGGGGGGAAAAGTGTACATAAATGAAATTAAATTATCCAGCATCACTGATCTGCCCGAGAGACGCAATAAAGCAAGGCATAACTAAGTTCCTTGTTTTCTCTCTGGTTTTCATTTTCTTTTCTTTTGTGTTCGCAGTGTTAGTGTTTTGGGTGTCTCTGATCAAAGGTGCTCTTTCGTTACGGCTAAAATATGTGACCTGAACATGCAACTGTGTTTAAACAACTCATGTTGTGTCAGCTCGATGAGGTCGGAGGTGCAACCTCACAAAAATAAGGCACAGGCGTCACGCACGGTGGTGGCCCCCGCATCTTAGTGCGTTTTTTAAACGCGCACACAACGATCTTTTGCCCCGATTTCCCGTTCACTCCAGTTTGGTCTTTTAGCCCATCGACAACTTAAAACTTTTGACTGGTGGCACCAACGTATTTGCAGATAACATAATCCACGTTCATCTCAAATCCCACGGAGGGGCAGCCTTAAAATGAAGACGTGTCGTGAGATCAGAAGCCCGACGGTGCGTTTGCATCGCGCCAAATTTCAGTTTTTCGCCTTCCGTGACGAAAATCAACGGGTCGTGACTCGTTTCACTGTGGCAAAGCGGTGCCGCTGGGCGAGCCAAAGTAAAATCTGGGATTTTTTAAATGGAGTCCGGCGTGCGCGGTCCGCTCCCGGCCGGGCGTCATGTGTGCTCATCCAGCTGTTGCACTTGCGCGCATCGTTACCTTTAAGATGCGAAGGGACGAAGCCTGTTTTCAGCTAAACACCGACACCATTTTAGCCGAGGTGCGTCCGCCGTGCACGGTCCGGACGGCCGGTCGTGTTTTCAGACGTACCGGCGGATTTTCCTCTCGACCGTGAGGCGGTGGCGGGAGGGGTGAGCCGTTTCTGTAAATGTCGGATTTCATTATTTGTCGGGAGAGGAGCCGGGGTCCGTGAGGAGGGTGCATACACAAAATACTTTCCCTTTAAAGCGGAGAGGGACAGAGGGGGAGAAGACGAGATAAAAAAAGAAAAGGAAGAAAGACTGAGAGGGAGGGAGGGCGAGCGGGACGCGATTTGAAAAAAAGAGAAAGATGTCACCCCGTCGATTGAAACGCCGAGGCGGAGCCACGGAGCGCGGCCGACCAGGAGCTCTCTCGCAGGGGGACTAACTGTACGCGACGCCGAGGCTTGTGACGCGACGCTGAGGCCTTCCCGGAGCTAACGCCACAAAAATGACACCTGAACAGCCGCTGGCCATGATTAGCACGTTTACGTCCTCTTCGCCTTCTCTATAAACATGTTTGCTAATTTGCATGCAAATTCGATAACAGTAGACATAAGCAACAATATCTATATATCTATTAAAAAAGCACAATCAAAGCAAGCATGACACCAACCATTTTGTCGCATTTTACTAAAGCACCTCGTCTATGTCTGTTTGGTGGCCGCAGACATTAACTAGCGAGCCTAAACACTGATTCAACACGGACGTCGTCCGGTGCCGTTACACATTCACGGGAAGTGACCGGGCAGGTGTAGGGGAGCTGCCGTTACAGGCCGCACATTCCTGTTTTCATAGCGCCAGTTGTTTCTCGGCTCCGTTGCCCTCCCCTCTTTCCCCCGCCCGCCTTCCTCCCCTGCCTCCCCTCTTCGCTCCCCCCGGCCGCCGGGCTGCTCGGAGTGCTCGGAGTCGGCCGGTGTTAAGGATGGACACCTCCTGGAGCAATTTCCTCTTTCAGGTAGGTGCCAGCTGCGGTTGCTCTGTTTTTTGGTTTGGGTGGAGAAAAGTAGTAGGGGTGGATGGGTGGGTGGTGGATGGGGGTTGCATTTGCTGGCTGGAAAAGGTGAGTGGGAGGGGAGGGCGAAGGGGGAGGTCACGGATGGGTCAGGGTGTCAGCCCCCCTCCTCCCCCTTGCATCACCTGGATGTAGGCGCACAGGTCTGGTCTGAGTTGCCTGCTGTTTATTTCAGATGGGGTTACTTTTGCATCTTGAGATTAGGTCTGCACTCCAAAGCTGACTCCAGGGCCAACTCTGGGGAAGGTGGGCCTAAACGGGTCAGATAGGAGCTGAACGGTCTCCAAAGTTCAGGCGACTCTGCCAGCTGTCACCGGCCAAACTTTTAAAACCACTTCAACACAAAATGATCCTTTTGCAATCGGAATCCAGTGTGTTTCACATTTATATTGGTGTTGTCCTTTACAGAACCCCCTCCACACACACACACACACACACACACACATACACACACACAAAATAGCTGAAGGTCAGGCCGTAGGTTAATTATTGATATTTTGTTATTGATATTTTGTTCGCAGCTTTGCTCTCAAATGTATGCACTTTATTGCAAGACAACAGTATTTCATAATTTCTCCAGGAGCTTTTACTGGTTAGCGGTGAATCGAGGAGGACACTGGGTATCTTGGGTTCAAGGTTGTTTTGCTAAAAGGCTAAAGAAATTGTGTGAAAATTCAAAGCAAACAAACAGTCTCTGTAGAATATTGTGCGAAAACTAAATAGGAAGAAATTGAAATGACGTCTGAGTTGTTCATAATATCAGAACTCTCGAACTTGAGTTGGGATGATGATACGTTTCTCCAACTTTAGATAAATGGTCTCAAGAGGACTTCAATTTGTCCTTTGCTATCAATAGGCTTTTTCAGGTTCTATGAACACTATGAATATGTAAGTTGTGTGTGTATATACGTGTGTGTGTGTGTGTGTGTGTGTATACATATACGTGTATGTTCTATTGACTTTAGTTTCATCCCTCCCCCCCTTTATTTTGAGATGCTTATTCATTTTATGGTTTTGACGTCTGTAATCAATCAGATAGATAACTATGATAACACTATAACATGATTGGAATAGTACTGGACCATTTAACTTCTCTCTTCCTCTACGGGTCCTATGACAATGTAGCTGTTTCTGTGTCACCTACGCTGTCACACTCTTCTATTTCAGCTCAACTAGACCAATACTGAGGAAAGACAATCGTGGTATATTCAACCTGATTCTAATGGAAACATCTGAGTACATCAGGGCAATAGAGAGTTAACAGTATCACAACGTTCAGTGGTGTCCATCAGAGGGACAGCACATGTTAGATGTTTTGGAGATTAAGTCAGAGAGGCCAGCCTGAGGTGGTTTGAATATGTGTAGAGGATGGATAGTAAATATCTGGGTAAAAAGATGGAACTGCAAGGCAGGAGACCGAGATGAAGACCATAGAGGGGATTTGTGGATGTGCTGAAAGAGGACATGAAGATTTTTGGTGTGAGATGCAGAGGTAGGGTTTGATGGAGGCAGGTGATTTGCTGTGGCAACACCTGAAGGGAACAGCTGAAGGGAAAAGAAGAAGAAAAAAAAACATCATGATGTTCAGGGATTTCTTTTTGTAAACAATAATAAAGTACCAACGATGCAAATAATGAAGTTCCATTTACTCAAAGAAAGGTATATTGAAACTCAAGAAATAAAATAATTAAAGATTTGTCAGAAGTAATTAGGATTATAAATTAGTTTGCTATATTTGGCCCTTTAAATTATTTCCCTGATATTTTTTTAGGTAATTTCTTTCAAACATGTCTTGTGCCATTTTGACTACAGTAATGACATAAATCTATCAAAGATGTTGGTTAGAGAAATAATCATAACAAAGGATTTTTTCCAAACAAATTAAAAAAAATGTAATTAAAGTTTAAAAAAATTATGGGGATAATGTGTGATAAAATACAGTTAATGTATTTTGATTGATTTAATGTATTTTAATTAAGAGATCTGAATTTGATCGGGAAACGGTGACAAAAAAAATTACCAAAGGATAAAAACCTAAAAAAGTACTCATAGGACTCTGAAAAACTACAACTACTAATAGTAGTGATCGGAAGCCTGGCTGTGCTTCCCGAGATAGTGTGTGTACACCACAAGTGCAACGAGTCCTTGTTTCTGCTGGAGTACTGACACACGGTGGTACTGTTTACCAGACGCCGCCGACTCAGAGCCAAGCAGAGACTCCCCTGCAGTCAGAGCTGCTGCCAGAGTTGACTGGGCCGGCCCAGACCCCCCCGGCAGAACACATCGTGACGCCCCCGTCCACCGTCGACACTGCCGCCCTGAGCGAGGAGCCGCTGCCAGGTGAGGGAGGGCTCTGTGCTGCATTGGGTCACACTGAAAGGAAGGGGGTGGGGGTCACGCTGAGGTCCCAAGGTCACTGAATTTGTTTCATACGGTTCTGTTAACATTAGTGTTGACATAGTTAATATTTGTCTTTACACACAATTTATGTCTCTTTAATTCCTCAAATTTGGTTTCTAACTTATTATTACTTCGTAGTTTAATTAAATTAGGTAGTAATTTATTCTAATCAAGTCCAACATATTTGGATATTGAAGAATTTTTCCCATCGTGTTCAAATGTTGTTCCATGTTCTTATGTCATGATAAATTTGTATAAAGTGCAAAATGTACAGCAATTAAGCAATAATAATGTTTCAGGGACAAATTCATCCCTAAAATAAAACCAAACAGTAATTATAAATTTGCTTAGCACTCTTAATATAGCCCTGTGTCACAAGAAAGGCTTTAGAAATTTAGCACAAATACTCCCTCCTCGACTGCCCCCAGACTAAGTGAGCAATATAGGATGTAAAGTGGTTTTTGTAGATGATTCTTACAACAAGAACTAAGGAAACTCTGTACCTGAGTGAGGAAAAAGGAAAGAAAGCCAAAAAAGTAAATAAAATAATACATATGAGAAGTACTACTGTACCTTAAAGTGGAACTAATAGGTGGATTAGTGAAATGAAATAAGATAATTCAAAAATGATGAGAAACAAATTCAGAATGCATGATAAGCTGTTGAAAATGTAAAAAATTGAGAATAGGAGAAAATGATGGAGAGGTAATCATTAATTTTTTGAAATGTCAGTGACATGTAAAAAAAAGTACACCATTTTGCACACACCCATGTAGTAATGATATGCTGTATTTGTATTAATAATAACTATTGATGTACAGTTTCACTATTCGCTTTGTTTGCAGTAAAACCCCAACCCTTGAACAAGCCCAGTCGTCCTGCCCACATCTGTGCCACCTGCAACAAGGAGTTCAAAAACAGCTACAATCTGCGGCGGCATCAGTCGGTACACACTGGGATCAAGATGAAAGACCGGGCTGCCCGGGAGAAGGAGGACGGGGGAAAGGGGAGTCGGGTGGAGAAGCAGTCTGTCCCTCTCTCCCTCCTCCAACTCACCCTGCCTCCCCAGCCTCCCCCTCCTCACCCTGCGTCGACTGCCCCGGACGCCCTCCCTGAGCCCAGTCAGCTGGCCAACCCCGAGAGCCAGGCTATGTCCGTTCCGATCGCCCCGGCAACCGTAACCATGGCTGCACCGCCTCAACCCATCCAGGCTGCGGTTGTTGTCGTAGGCTCCATGGAGCAGGTGAGTTCGCTGGAGAAGAGCCAGGCAGTGGGTCTTCTCTTCGGGCGGCAGCTGCCCACAAGCTAGAGAAATGCCACCAGTGTCCCAAATCCATCTTATTCTGAGAGATTGGTATGATGAAGCTCAGATCTGCACTGGCAGCCTGTTTTCACTCAAATCCAAGTATGACAGATAATTAGAAATAGCTTTCTTCAGAGTATGTAAAGACAATGTAAAGATAGATCTCAAAATAAGCAGAGGCAATTCTTTTTTTTTGCCACTGCAAAATAGATTTGAACACTTTCCTTGCTGGAGCTTTTAATGTGACTTGTATATCAAAACCATCAAAATAATAATTTACAAATGTCTTAACAGTAGTTTAACGCACCAAAACACCAGATTTCACCAAAAACCTGCTATCCAGAGGGAAAGCTGATTAAATCAGATGCTGATGAGCATCCAAAACGCTACCATTAATTCTAAGCTAAATATAAATTTGGCATGTTCAATTACCAGGTTCATCAGCATGTGAAATGTTTTGGCTAATGGAAGTGAAAGCATGACACTGAATGTGATGGAGACGCGGCTGCAGGCTTCACCTCATTCAGTCAGCCCTCCCTCTGACGGCTACGCTGCTTGAGCTCCAGAAGATCACTGACCATTGATCTACTGAAGTCTGGAGGCGCTCTGGCTTTCTTTTTTTTTTCTCAAGATCTATCAAAACAAGATGTGGCGTGGCACAGCCCACTCCAAAAAACAAACAACACAGATTGCAAGAAAAGACTGTCTTCCGTGAGAAGAGGGATAATGGACTAACTACATTTTGTTTTATTGTATTAATTCTAGCTTTCTGTAATTAGATGTCAATAAGTCAGTTTATCATAAGTCAGACGAGCGTGGGGTCAAAGGTTAAACAGGTTGTCACTGTTTTTACAAATGGCATTTAAAATTAACTCTAAGTAAAAGATTTCAATAATTATACAAGAAACATACCTGCAATGCATTTGACTATCCACTTTTGAAAAGCCTTTTAGACTATATGTAACGACGGCAGTCAAACATTGCAATACGTAATAATTGACATTATTTTGTAGAAACTGCTCCATTTTTTAACTATTCATGAAAATGTGTGATTTCACTTTCATTCAGGATAAAAACCCAAGTTGATTTATTTGAGATTTCTAAGGATTCAACTTTGATTGGCACATTATCACAGATGTTAATTACTGGATTGATCATCAAATATTAATTCTTTGTTCTTTGAACTAAGATGCAAAATTTGCAGACATCAGAAAGTCTGCGATGAAAGTGTACCTTTGTTCTGTTTTTTTTAAAGCAATTATAGAAGAGTATTGATCATGTAATTTGAAATTATAATTGATTTAAATCAATGTAGTGTTCTATCACACTTTGATTACATACAAATTATTTAATCAATATTATTTTAAAAATGCGCAACATTTTGCATTGTCACTGCAATACGTTATAGGTACTTGTCAAATGCACTGTAATGAAATATTTGTTTATTTAATTTCCTTTTATTCCTTAAAATGTTTGTGCCGTAATCAACCAAACAAAGCCTTTCCTGGAACGATGATGTGCTTACCCTTCTTTCCTCTCCCCTTCTGCTCCACCAGAGTTCCAGTCAGGCCCCGAACGCTAATGTAAACCAGGTGAGGAAGAACCACGCCTGCGAGGCGTGCGGGAAAGCCTTCAGGGATGTCTACCACCTCAACCGCCACCGGCTGTCGCACTCAGACGAGAAGCCCTACTCCTGCCCGATCTGCCAGCAGCGCTTCAAGAGGAAAGACAGGATGAGCTACCACGTGCGCTCGCACCAAGGAGGTGTGGAGAAGCCCTACGTGTGTCCGCACTGCGCCAAGGCTTTCTCTCGGTAGGACGCAATCTGTCGGACAAAAGTCCTCTGCTGCTCCAATGAGGAGCGTCAACCTTCACAAGTGAGAATGTCAATATTCAGAAGTGCAAAATTATCATCATCATGGCGATTCCAAAACACTGAAAAAAAAATCTCCTAAGATTAATGAGGAGTAATGTTTTTCACACACATTTAAATAAAACCATATCAATGAGCTGACCCAGAAAGGTTCCTCTGAAATGTCTGAGTCTTTCCAAGTAACATTCCTGTAACAGTGCAAAATTCTTGGTTGCAGTACCAAATTTTTGGTAAACGATTTTAATCTTAAGGGGGAATTTCTCGCGAACTCGTACTTGTATATATTTGGTGGTGTATATATTTCTTACTGTTTTAGGTGTTTGCTTGGAGATTTGATGGTGTAAAAATGGTGTCTTCATTTTGTTTACTGTCTTTCAGATTTTAAGTCTTGGTCATTTTTTTCCACAAATGCAATAATTAACATGTTTTTATTTTTTTTTTATTTTTTTTTTTTTTAAATGTCCATTCAGCTTTACCTTTCATTTAGCTATTAATGTCACTTGCTAATGCAAATGACAGAGGCAATAAACAGCATCCTTGAGCTAATCCTCTGCTTACAGGGTCATATGTGCAATTTTTTTTTTACTGGAATCATCACTTTTTAAACATGTGACTAATTAGTTTTGTAACTGTTTAAATGTTTTTCAGACCGGACCATCTAAACAGTCATGTCCGACAGGTGCACTCCACAGAGAGACCATTCAAATGCACGGTAATGTCCACACCTGTTCATTGGAGTCCAGACACTTTTGGAATGAAAACAATTCTTAAATTCAATTTTAATTCTTTAGGAATGAAAACCATTCTTTAACCAATCAAATTCTGGATGTTACTCATGATTATGCAGATAATAATAACTAGTAAATAAACAGTTGGTTTATTAACGGTTATTAATGGACTCATTGGAGATTTGATAAACAACCAAACTCCTCAGTCCAAGTCATTACATTATACTCAGTTTCTCCTCAAGTACTTTTTGTTATTGTGAGCAGACGTGCACCTCGGCGTTTGCTACACGGGACCGACTCCGAGCTCATCTGATCCGCCATGAGGAGAAGGTGCCCTGTCACATCTGTGGGAAGCTGCTCTCTGCTGCCTACATCACTGATCACATGAGGGTCCACAACCAGTCCCAGCACCACGCCTGCCACCTCTGCAACCGCAGTGAGTCACAGCAAACTCAAACTGGCTGCAAGAGCTGCCATATTGAGGTTCAATCACTGCCGCCTGTAACATTTTCAGTGCAGCGTCTTCCTCCAAGCTGACAAAAACATGATTAACTATCAACATCTCCTGCTGGCAGAAATAATCACCAGAGTGCCAGATGTACATTTAGCTCCTGTTTTTAATTTGGAGATTTTTTAAGAGTCAGGTAAAATTCCTACATATTATTTGTTTGGGGAAAGATTCTTACTGTTTTAATTGAATGGTTTTTGCCCCAGTTCGCTCATAATTATGTTTTTTTTTTTCTTCTCAGGAAATAAATACACTTGACAGGATGTAGTATCACATTTTTGCCACAATCCCATATGAAAGCTATCAAAAATTTGACAAAATGTCACAGAATTTGGCACGAGTTAACAAAAAGGTAGCGGGAACTGAACTAAAAATGATCAGGAACATTCAGAAAAGGTAACCCAAGACGTTAATTAATCATTTGGAAGAAATTCTTATCAAGCTAGCAGAATTAGCTGGCGATCAAATATCAAAGGGCTTAAAAATGATAGGAATAAACCTGAGAGCTAGAAAGAAGCTACCTGAAAATTAAGAGCTTACCTCAAAATCTGCAAGAAGTTAGTTTACAAACAGCAAGAAATTACTTAGGAATTAGCAAATGACCTACGAATTTGTAATAAACTGGCTAAAGAAAAAACACAGAACAAATCCTAACATGGCAAGAAGTTCTCTAGAAATTTGACTTGAATAGGTCAGATGGGCCACAGTTGGAGGAGCCTCAGACCCCTAGAGCCAGTGTGCTCGGCTGTGGCTCCTTTCCCCCCAGTCACCAGCTGGTTGGTGGGCACGTCTTTGATGGTTTCTAACTCACTCGACCTTGATGAGAAATTATAATCATTTCTGATAGCTTGCACTTAATGTTGGAGAAGATTGCCAGTTTCTTGCTTCAATGTTGTTCAAAAACCTTGTCTCACACAGTGAAGTATTGCTACCGATTGGCCATAAGAACCCAGAAGGAAGGAGGTTCAGTCTAATTGGTCATGTGTTCCTCCCCAGGCTTCACCACGCTCACCTATCTGCGTGTCCATGCTCAGAAGCACCACGGCCAGGAGTGGAAGGAGAGTGGCGGCGCACGAGGGGGCTTCGGTGGAACAGGCGCCGGTGGGGTGCTGCTCTGTCAGCTATGTGGGGTGCAATGCAAGACAGCCACGCAACTCCAGGGTCACATGGGCACCCACGCCAACCAGGGGGACCCGGACCCAACCAGCGCAGGCCCGGTGGGCACCACTAACGTGGCAGTCACAGTGTCCAGTCCAAGCACAGTGGGACTGCTGGTAACTGACTGCACCGGTATTGCCCCCCAGCCCCACAGCTAGCATGCTGGTTGGGCTGGGGGGGGAGTTAGGGGAGGGACGGGTGGGGCAGGGGATGGATGTGGGGAGTCTGGTGATCAAGGTCAAACAATGAGGAGGAGACAACTGAAAAGCCTGCAGCCGAACCAGGTGTGTGTGTGCTGGTGTGGCATCATACTGTATTCTCAGCAGTTGCCTGTGTGTTCAGACCAAAGTCAATTAAATTCAGCCTGCAATTTAATCTTGCAAGATTACTGGCACAAGATTAAGAGTAAAAGTTTACCTGACGGAGTTTTACATGCAGTCAAATTTAACACTGCAAATAATTGAGTTCACTGGCTCAGGCTCAGTTTCGCGAGTTTATAGTAACGACTTTATACATATGAAATCTCATCTGAGTACTATGGCCTGTTGTCCTGTATATGGCCCACATTTACTTTTCTGCATCTATTTTCCAGATTCTTTGAAGAGCTACCGATGACGGATGCAGACGGGAGGGACTCTGCCGTGAACACCCTTCTGCTCGTCTCGACACTGCTCATTATTTTAAAGACTTTTGTTACGTCTATAAAGCCCAACTTCGTCTGCAGTGTTTAACAGCCAGCATGACATGCAAAATGAACTGACTGTCTTTAGGATACCAGAGACCGGAGGAAGGTCTTTCGGAAACCAGAGGAAAATCCCAATTGATAATTTAATGTGTTTTTATTAATATGGCTTTGCAGTTACCTATTTCTGTTTGCTGTCATTTATTGTTTTAATTTGCAACTGACTTGCACAGCCCATTGTGATTTTGTACAGCTGCTTATGTTATCAGTGTTTGTTTATAATTAAGGAAATTGAACTGAGATAACATATTTTGACTGTTTTCTCCACTAATTTATTACAGAACGGTTTGCGTCTAATCCTTCTGAGCAGTGAAACCTAATCACTGCTTTTTCAGTTGGACTATCTTGTACATAAACTTTTCTATATCTGAGAAAGGCAAACCAATAATTGTTTGTGTATATTCCTCTTAATCATTGAATGTGCATAACTTCTCTGCTTCATATGATCATTGTTCTTTACTGGATGCTAATTTGTTACTCTTGAAATTGCCATGTAATTTGTAGCTACCTTGGTGACACATTTTCTGTGGCTGTGCATATTGATTGTACTTCTAGTGCATAGCACCTCATCATTATGGTATTAAAAGGCAGTAAATTATCTTGAAATAATCTTCAAAAGTGTCAGATTGTATATCAATGTAATGTATTCTTTAAAAAAATATTTTTCCCAATTACAAAGGGGTTTTTCACGAATAAAAACCAGCAGTATTTCTAATTCACCAATATGTTCTTGGAATTCTAAAGGGAAAAAAATCGGCATTTTACTAAATTAATAAGGGAATCCGATTCGATAGACTTTTGAAATCAATTTTATTTTTTATATAATCAACGTCTATTGCGAATATACCTACCATAAATGTGTTAAAAGTATAGAGACATTTTGTAGGGAAGACTAATTTTTCAAAATGTAATTTCACTATTAAGAATGTTTAAGAGACGGAAAATGTATTTTTCCTGAATTACTAACTTGAATCACGTTTTAAAAAAAGTTTTTGAAACTAACTTCATAATTGTTGATGTGAATAAAATGTAAATTAGCATTGGATTTAAATCCCTTATTACCCCCACAAAGTTAATCTCTGAACTCCAATATGTCTGGAAAAGTGACGTTTCTTTTAATTTAAAGTAACCCTGCTTGGATGATTCGATGTTTAAACGAGAAAAGAAATGTTTTTCGAGAGGACGACATTGCGCTGCCATGTAGAATGGCTCCATGTTTTCTGGAGTACCGAGGCTAATTTAGCATTGTTTACAGCATCAACCCTCCCCCACCCGGCTTCTCCAGCTCCTCCTACTCCAACGGCTAGCCCGCTAGCTGTAGCTGCCGCTGTGGAGGCGAAAAGAAAACTCGCTTCGGCGGTGACATTTTAACACGGAAGCTCGGCTGGATGGTTCTCCGTCCAGAAAACGCGATTAAAGCTGCAAACATGGGACGCTTCTGCATCAGATACGACGTGATGAACAGCTAGCGAGCAGCGAATAGCTAGCCGAGGCTAGATGATCGCCTTGCTAACAATCCAGCTCTTTCCGGGAGCTCCGGCGACGGACACCTTTACTCGGCTTTTTCGCCGTCTTCAAGTTCGTCTCTATGTCATGCCACCTTTGCTTTAACCAAGCTTGGCCCTACGGTCCAGTGCATGAAGATATCAGAGGAAGGCTTTCTTTTTGAAGTATGTAGGTCACTATAGCCGCCTGATGATAGTTATGTGGGTCATAGCTACCACTGGGTTAGCCGAATAGCTAGCTGAAACAGCTGTCAAGCTCGGTCGCTAGCTTTATGTCGACAATAAAAGGGGGGCTCGTCAATAATTTCAAAGGCTATGGACGTGCTGATGTGAACGATCACGACGTTTAGCATATAACTCTGTTGATGTCAGATGTAACATCGAATTTTTAAAAACCTGCTGATTTTTATTTATTAGGAAAGAGTCGGCTGCCGAGAGGCTTCACAAACAGGTAAGTGCCGCTTGTTATAAACAAAGGTAAATGTTTAAAGTATCTGCTTATCTGCTTGTTGCTGCGCCACATGGTCAACAGTGCTTAATTTGTTTTTGTAGGCGTGTTTCTAGGTGTTTTTAATACGACGGTGAAGCTAAATTATTCACAGTGTTCTCATTTCGTGGTCGTTTTGCGTTTCTTCCTCTCGGCATCGCCTGTTTACATTGGTAACTTTGCATATACTGACTGAGGACTTCCTGTGTTCGCAGAGGAACCCACCGATCATGTTGAGCGTAGAGCCGCGTTTCCATCGTGTCTAGTCGGCCGGCAGAAGCTTACACCAAGCGGACTCTATCTGGGTTTGGGGATCAGACGATGGCATTTCACGGCGCAGGCCGGCAGACGGTCTGTGGCGACCTGTTTTCGGGCTCCGAGTTGGGTCACAAGTATTTCTGTGTCAACTCCTCCTGCGGAGCCCCTTCGACGGGTCTCAGCGCCACGCCGTGCCTGACCGGACCAACCGCTCCGGCCGGGACCCCGCGCCACCCCACCGCTCTCGGGGGAAGCACCGGCGGCGGAGCTGCTGTGCCCCAACCGTACAGTAATCCAGCCAGCGAGGTGCCCAGCCCCGCAGAGATGGAGCCGGACCGCCCAATCGGTTATGGCGCATTTGGAGTAGTCTGGTAAGAAAGCCCGCAAACAGAGTTCTGCGCGTTTGATAAATCGGAATGAATTGGTTTGTGTCCAGCATTCAAACCTTCAAGACACAGATCGAGAATGTGCAAGCCCCCTGTTTTGACACAAGAAATCCCAAGGCAGAGCCAGGATCATTTATCTGACCTTGTTGATATTTTTAGCAGATTTTAAATGTAATTATTGGAAGATTAACATTTTTTCCAAATCGAGAGAAACCAAAGGGATAGAATTGCCCATTGCTCGAAAATTAACGAGGAATCAGCATATGCATGAGAGTTGCTATTAATAAAAAATAAATCACCTCAAAGCTAGCTAGAAAGGGTGAATGTCATCTCCAGAAACCTATCAAAGATTGTGAATGGAGACAACCTCATATACGAAATCCCCGCTTTGTTCCCTAATTATTTAAGAATTCTTGATTCATGGTTGATTTTTTTTTTTTTAATTAAAATTTTGAAGCAGCAGTCGTAGCTATGCCAAGCAAGTCAAGTGCTGATATTCATTCAGTTTGACCACTTTTAGCGTTGATTTCTTTAAAGAATCCTACAAACGTCTGGTTCTGTTTTTAAGCCTCTGGTAAAGAACTGGCTACCTCTGTCAGAGAGAATTCAAGTTTTTCAAAACCACCTGTGGGAGCAGAACCAGGTTTGATGAGTTGTTATTTCTTGCAGGTCAGTCACTGATCCAAGAGACGGTCGGAAGGTGGCTTTAAAGAAGATGCCCAATGTCTTCCAGAACCTGGTCTCCTGTAAGAGGGTCTTCAGAGAGCTGAGGATGTTGTGTTTCTTCAAACATGATAATGTAATGACCAGATAGGGTGGAGAATTTAAGCTGGATTTTTCAAAGGTGGTAGTGTGATTAATTTTCTTTTCCTTCCATGCAGGTGCTCTCAGCGCTGGACATTTTGCAGCCCCCACAGATCGATTGTTTTGAAGAAATGTATCCATACACAGAAAGAAATGTTAATATGGCTAATATTCTCTGTCTTTCTCTACCCCTGTTTGAAGTTTTTTATGCTGAAATCGTAAACATTTTTTCCACAAAGATATGCTATCTAAATTTGATCTAAATTTGTCTCATTTGAGACAGAGAGGTGCATTTTTCTCTCATTTCTTGGAAGCGAATTGCTGCCCGACGTGTACTGAAGATTTCTATCACAGCCATGTTTTGCTCTATTTTTCCGAATTAACAATTCAGGAGCCACATAATTTTTAAAGAGCAGCTGTTTGTCTTAAGGGGCAAAGTTTGTGAAGAATTCTGAACATTTTGAAAATTTTAAAAGAAACCAACACTTACTCAATTAATGAAAATTGTGGATTTCTTTGAAATGTTTTCATAAAACATTTGCTCCATTTTGGGATATTTCTCGCAAACAGCCTCCTCCAACTTCGCTCGTCCCAGTTTCTCTTCATCAATTCATCATTGTTATGTCCTTCATTTGTCCACTTAATATAGCTGCTAGTCTCTGTAGTAAAAGCAGCTCGTCACTCCAGATGTGACGGGGTGACTTCATTCAGGTTGTAATCTCTCTTCTATGGGCCTTTGTTAAGTATCTGTCCTTCCGAGCTGATAAATGTGACCTGAGCCTGGAGATGCAGCGTGATAGTGTGGGTGGAGGGCAGCGTGTATGTGAGCTTTTCCTTGACAGCACACCACCCGCAGCTACGTGATAACAGAGCTGATGCAGAGCGACCTCCACAAAGTGATCGTGTCTCCTCAGCCTCTCACCACTGATCATATCAAGGTCTTCCTCTATCAGATCCTCCGAGGTGAGCCAGCACGCACCTGAAAGGCCAGAGTGTTTCAATCTGCTGTTGTTTGATACATACATTTTATTCTGATTAGAAATGTTTCAGAATTGACTCCTATTGTTTAGCTTGTAAGCATAGCTTTGGAGAAAATGATTGTAATTATTTCACAGAAGAAAGAATATCTCACAGTCGGTTGGAATTAATCCAAACCAAAGAAACTGCTGATTACTAGTTGTTGAGATAAATATAACTAAGAGCGGAAATCAAGTGTTTTTCATTTCTCATTCTCTCGACTACTGAGTTGATTCAAAACATTTGTATCATCGGAGACCGTCATCTCAACAAGTATCAAATTGTTGTCCAAATAATTCAACATATCTTAACTATTCACGTTATCTCACACTTATCACCATCATCACGAGAGACCAATGTTTAGTCATCTGATTTGGTCTCAGTTGAATAGGCAGTTGCGTAACAGTTGGAATTTATATTTTGATATAGTTGTTATTTTTAACAGGACCTGATTGGTATGCATGGTTTATTATTGAAGGCATTTTGGATCAGCATTATTGGACTTTCAATTTTGTTGCAACATGACAATTTTAAGCTTAGTCTTATGCTTCCAGTTCAACATTCCAGTAACAGTAAATAGTTTTTAGCAGCATTTAGGTGCTTAGGGAAATTGCCTCGGAAATGAGAATTTTCATCAGGTCAGAGTCAAGAGATGATAGTTGTGTTCTTCCTCAGGGTTGAAGTACTTGCACTCTGCTGGGATTTTGCATCGTGACATTAAACCTGGAAACCTGCTTGTAAACAGCAACTGCCTCCTCAAGGTAATTATTGTAATAATAATAATAATAATATTAATGATAACAATGATATTAGGGGGGCGGCATGGCTCAGTCGGTAAGAGCAGTCGCCTGGGAACGGAAAGTTCCTGGTTTGATTCCAAAGCATCTCCTAGCATGTTGGTGGTGTTGAGCAAAGCACCAACCCCTAACTGCCCACCAGGCAATGTTCCGTGGCTGCCCACTGCTCATGGTTCGTACATGATTGGTTGAACGGAGAGGATTGATTTCCCAAAACAGATTAATAAAGAATTTGCCCCCTCCCCCAATAGTAGTCTGATATTCTCCGTACTTCATTGCAGAGAAGTTTTAGGATGCAGCCTTAAGGGAGAAAAACATTTGAGAAATCTGTTGTACTACAAAATACATAAATGTACAACTAATATTACCAAAGCTGCAAGATAATATCATATCCTGACTTTACGTATTGTGATGTCATAGTTTCATTATATTGTGAATGAAGTGATCGGCGGTAATCTAAAACTGTTATGTCACCTGAGTTTTATAGTGATACCAGAGTTACTTAACTATAACCCTGAAGGTTTCCTGCCTTAAATGCAGCTACAATGATATCTCACCTACCAATACTGTAAATTTAATACCTTGGAATATTTTGGAACCCACAGTTCTCTAATGATATTGTATTGTGGGTCCTCAGTTAAACTTTGTGGCTATGGCAAAAAGCTCAATTGTAACCTCACTAGAAGCAGACCCCACAGCCACAGCAGACGCTGTGCTGAATCTTGATCTCCAGGCACAAGGAATCCATGGTCTTCCGAGACTGCGATGCCAATGAGAAGCGGATAGGGGGCCTGTACCTGCCAGCCTCAGCAACTCAAAGAAATGTTATGAATTAGCCATCAACATCCCAGATTATGTATCCTGTCTTTCCAGATTTGTGATTTTGGGTTGGCCCGAGTGGAGGAGCCAGACCCTTCGCGTCACATGACACAAGAGGTGGTGACTCAGTATTACCGAGCACCTGAAGTGCTGATGGGTTGTCGGCACTATGGTTCAGCCATTGACGTGTGGTCAGTGGGCTGCATCTTTGCTGAGCTGCTTGGACGCCGCATCCTCTTCCAGGCTCAAAGCCCCATTCAGCAGGTGAGGTGCCCTCCAGTTTTGGAAGAGCTGAGAGCTACACTAATTTTAGTTTTCTTTCCCAGCATGCATTGTGATTTTGATAAAACTATTTCGACAACTGTAGTTCACGCATTCAAGTTAAGTCTGACTATGTTTAACTAATATTAAGAAATGTGTCGCTAGTTTTTCTGAAAATTTCCTGGAAACGGTTACCGGTAACTGTTTTCTATTTAATTGATTTTATTCAGGTAATTAACAGAAACAATTTGATGTCTTATTGTAGATCACTGAACTACTGGACTGACAAAACATGCTGGGTTTACAGTTATATCAACCTGATAGTATAATCATTTTCAGTTTTGTGATGCAGATTTTCATTATTTTTGATCAGCATAACGGGATGAATGCCTGTTGTCGGCTATTATGTATGCCACAGTGCCCCACTAATACAAAGCCAAAGTTCTTGTGTTTCATTTAATGACTGCCACCGATGTCTTGCATAGCACTGATGATAAGCTCTGTTGTGTTTAAAGAAACAATTCAAGCAGAGTTTAAAGGGTGTCTTAAAAAAAACATATATAAGTGGGCCGCACAGTTTAAAATCACAAATTGGCCAAATTCAACACGAGCTGTAAATAACGAAGCAATAGAAATGTGTAATGGTTAGCCTCTGAGATACATTGCTGTACATGAAAGACAGTTACTCAACCCTTTACTTCAGATATGTTCTGTACATTTTGAAGACAGATCATGCATGCTTTTACAAATATAAAGAATATCAGCCAAAACAAAGACTCAGATTTTTTTTTTGCCCCAACAAATATTGAAATGCCATCTAAAACAATATCTTTATGGAGCTACTCAATGTACAAGGTGTCAAGATTGTTTAGTACAGAGTTTTTTAGTTGTAATTTCTATGCTAATGACCCTGTCCTTTTTTAATTTAAATGTCATATTGCAGGAATGCCATGTATATCATCTTTTTACCGTTTCTCCTTCTTCCAGCTGGATCTGATCACAGACCTGTTGGGAACACCCCCTCTGTCGGCCCTGGCGTCGGCCTGTGAGGGAGCCCGAGCCCACATCCTGAGGGGGCCGCACAAGCCGGTATGTGACTGTGTGGGCCGGCTTCTCCAACAACAAACCTCCCACAGTGCAGACTCCATGCTGATGCGTGACCAAGGGTTACTTCGGGTTTTCGTAACTGCTCTTTAAATATTTCCCATGGTGTTTGTGGATGTGAAGGGCTAATGGTACAGATGGCTCACATTTCAGTTTAGATGATATAAGTCTTACGGTTTGAAACACTCAATATGTTAAACAATTGAAAAAAGTAAACGAAGTTCTAAGAAGTAAACCACAGAATCTCACTGAGAAGCGTTTTTATGAAGTTAAAATGATGTCAATATTCCCATCGGGAAAATTTGCTTTTACTGCTACACGGTCAATCAATCTGCTCACTCTTACAACAATTCCACAATGTCCTGCAGCTGAACAGGAATCACAGTGCTTATCTCTAATTTTGTTTGGTAGCTTTACCTTTATTTTTTTCTTATTCTGTTAATGAGATTGTAGATCTCATTAAAAAACTGAAAAATCAGTCCTTTATGTTCCCCATTTCACAGCAGACCATTGAATGTAAGGGTACTATTTTGGGGGTATTTTGAAAGATATTTTTTTCAGTTAGGAAACTTGATGCTTCTTTCTGCTAGATTTGTCACCTAGTCAATTTTCCATAGTGAGTTTTCTTGCAAGTAAACCTTAGCCTTTTTTCGATGCAATTTTTTTTTAGAGAAATTCAGATAAATATTTTTCCCTTTTAAATGCAAGCCGGTAAATCTAAGGCTCTGCAAAAAGCCAAGAAATTAAAAGCCGAGACTCCTACTGCATCCCTTTCTTAAATGGCGCTCACAGTGCAGTTAACTGGATCGTTATCCAGCTGTTTTTAAGAAGATGCAGCCACAGTGGTCACACAACTTAATCTTGAACACTGATCAAATACTTCTCTTGTCAGCACGAAGAGATGTTAAAGTGGCTGATAATTCTTTGTTCTTAGCCCTCCTTGTCTGTGCTGTACATGCTGTCTGACGGAGCCACTCATGAGGCGGTGCACCTGCTCTGCCGGATGCTGGTCTTTGATCCGGTAAGTTCACACTCTGAAAACACAGACATGACACTTGGCTCTGAGTTGTGCTTTTTTGAAAAATGCAATTGGCTTCAGCTGAAAAAATAAAATCCCCAGGTCGTCAGAGTCAATGTTTTTCTCTTCATCTGTTGTCTCTCAGGCCAAACGCATCTCTGGCAGCGATGCACTCTCCCACCCGTACCTAGATGAAGGCCGTCTGCGCTACCACACCTGCATGTGTCAGTGCTGCTACTCTGTTCCCAGTGGCCGAGTTTACACCCGGGACTTTGAGCCAGTCGCAGAGCGGCCATTCAGTCACAGCTATGAGAACAGTCTTCTGTCCGTGTGGCAGGGTAAAGGTATGACGAAACAAAGCTAATGTAAAAGTTCTTCTCATAGAAAGCAGGGTACAAGGTTAAAAATCCAGGGGCATATTAACTCTCAAATGGCTGAGAAAAGGTAATGTTAAGATGTAGGAAGTCCCCAAGTAGTTTATTTGTCATTGTGACAAAACCAGAGGAAGTCATTTAACTCATAACTGAGGAGAAACATGAAAATCATACCAGTGTGAAACATTGACCGGTAAAAATTAGTGTGAAAATTTATTCAAGAGGTTTTTTTTTTCTCTTTCAGTAATAACACGAAGATAAAGACAAATAGTGTGAGCGAGTACTAAGCCTAGTTTTAAAAGAAATTAACTAAAACCAATAAAAAAAATTACTTAGACAGTTCTGAAGACATTGCATCAAAGTTTTGAAAAAAATTTCTGATATTGATGAAAAAGCAACTGATCAAATAGCGAATGTCTTAAGCAGTTAATCTGTTTTTTTTCTTGTTTCTTTCCAACATCAGAGTTGATCCACCGCTTTATCACAGAGCACCAGCAGGGCAAACGAGTGCCGCTCTGCATCAACCCTCAGAGTGCGGCCTTCAAGACCTTCATCAGGTGAGGAGGTCTTCAAAAACAGTGTCATTGATTTGTTGTTTTTTTTTTTATTCTGACCGGTCAATAACACGGTTTTTTACTCCTTTTATTGTTTATTTTTCTTTAACAAAAAGGTTTTCATCTTCTTTTGCTTTGACAAACCTTTTAAACTAAGCCATCTGGTGACATCTGTGTGTCGCAGTGACTACACCTCTGTGTTTGGAAATGAAACCAGCATCTACATGGTGTTGAATTCCAAGTTTCTGGTTTAATCAAAATTGTTGTTTTTCAAGCTTCTTACTCTGTGTTTCCCTAGTTTTACCAGTTAGCTCGCTGTTAAATGCGTCTCAAGGATTTGTGGATGTGTGTGTTTGTGTTCTTAGGTCAACGGCCTGGCACTCGTCCAAGGTGTCCCGGAAGGAGGAGAGATGAACCTTTCCAGCCCCTGTAACGAGTGACAACAATTTTAGGATGGATTTATTCGGCTGACGCATCTAAAAACACCGAACAGTTTGGGTTCTTTTTTTTTTTTTTTTTTTAATGGAGCTTTGGCGGGATGTGGGATAACACAACTCTCACGACTTTTTTAAATCAGTTGTTTTCTCTCAAAAATACAAAATACAGCTTCACCCTAAAAAGACCCAAACAGCTGATGCTTGAGGTGTTTCCGGTGCTGATTTAAAAGAAAATGCTGCTGGTGTGTGTGTGTGCGTATGTGTGTGAAAGGAAGAAACAGCAGGAAGAACTCGGTACTAGATTTTCCAGGCATGAAAGAGTTATAATAGTTTGTTGCTTTGCTGATATTTGAAGTCATTCCAGCTCTGTGCAATACGGTTTAATTAAAAAAAAAACACTGAGTGTGCCCTGTTACCACCAGGTTTTGCAGGCAGGCACAAAGTTCAGGTTTAACCGCCAAACACGGCCAAGATTTTTTTTTTTTTTTAACTGCATTTGAACTCATCACTCACTGCATTCCTGCCAATTGGCAACTGGGTGCAGCCTCAGTAATGCAATTTCTCATATGTAGCAGGTTTTTAACCTCACCACACACACACAATATTTTTTCCCAGCTTTTCTCGGTGTCAGTGTTCCCCCCCCAAACCCCGAGAATGCTGGGAAATACTGTTCATTCCTTTGCTTTGTTTTAGGGACACTTGTATTTTGAAAATCATGGACAGGAAAGAGTGACTTGCAGTGTTACAAATGGTGTTCCACAGACAGAAAGATGCCAAAATACTTGGCTTTTTCTCTTTTGTTCCAGTTTGACTTTGAGGATTCCTCCCCCTGATCCCCCTGAGTGTTTGTTTTCCTGCTGAGGTCTAAGTCGATGTTTTCCAGCAAATGAGCCACAAAGAGGACCTGATGTTTTTTTATTTCTTTATTTATTGTGTGTCTCTTCCTCTTAAGCTTGGGGGGTAAACTACACAAAAGTGATGCGGGCGTAAACCTCAGCCCTCTGCTATCATACTGTAACTTTTTGTCTTTTGTCATTCCTTAATTGTTGATGGTTTTCCCCACCACCACACACCCCTCCCCTCTCCTTGCCCCGCAGCTCAGAATCAGCTTAATGATCTGAGATGTCGTTGGTTGATATGCTGCTGTCTTATGTTCTGGTTCCTGTTCAGTCAAAGGCTCAGGTGTCCTGTTAAAAGACTTATGAAATGTACAAAGCCACATCAGGATGCAACGGCATCTGGGATTTGGACCAGTCTGATGTCAGTCTGATAGCAACTTAGTTTTAGTGTCAGCAACAGTCCAGGTGGCTAAAGAGACCTCTTAGTTGCTGTAGTTAACCTAAAGAGTTTATTTTCCATGCTGGTGGTTCACCGTGTTTTGCTGGTGTCTGAAAACCCCCTCTTGAGGCGGTTCAGAAGTGGAAATACATGCAGCGCAGGGCATGTACACCACCAGTCAGCTCTGTCCAATCCAGGGATTCAAAATTGAAAGTCCAGTCTGATCTACATCAGCCACCAAAACCTAATATTGTGGAGCTGCAGGGATGGCCCTTTACAGCCGAAGATATTGCCCCCTGACACGAACTACAACATAATTGGGTTAAACTTTTAAAATGAGAAAGCGATATGTGAATTCATATCCCCCCTTGGAGTTGCCCGTCATTGCAATTTTTAATCCCACTATAATCTACCTAATTTTGGTTTACGCATCCAAAGTCAGATTGAATACAGCACTGCAATTATCACTCCCTGGGAAACCAGATTCAAGCAAACTTTGAGCAAAGTGTTTTCTCCATACCTCTCGCTGAAAACAAAACATTTGACTTTTCATTCTTTCTCCAAGAATAAACGCAAAGCACCACCCAAAGGAGAGGTGCCCCTCATTGGAGAGAACCCAAGGGTAGTGAAGGATCTTGGGTTTGAGACTTCCCAGTGCTGCGTTGGCTTATCACCTTCAAACTTGCAGAGACTTGAAACATCAGACGTGCCAGTGTGGACCGCGAGTTGGTGCTGTATCCCTCGGGCAACCGCCAAACAGCTCTGGGAATTCTGGGAATTCAAACATTTGTAAAGCAGGCTGTTGCATTTCCATCGAGAGGAATGCTAACTTGGGTATTTCAGAGAGAGTTTCAGACCAATTTCTGTTGTCTAAAAATGCTGCTGGCACTCCAATATCAGGATTTATACTGTTGCTTTTCAGGTAAATGGCAGGGACTGCTAGTTACATTGGATACGGAAGTAAGAGGGAACTTTGCTGCCTGATTTGTTCTACATTAGAAGAAAAAAGTAATGCTACAGTCTTAAATATTGAAAAAAGTGGACTGCTATTTAAGAAATCTTTGGATGTCACATTTTTCTAATTTTAGTTTATTTTTCCAATGCAGACCAAATAGTTAATGAACATTTATATTTTGTTTTGCTTGTGTTTTATAGTCTGTAATACCTTTACTGCAGACTTTTCTCATGCCTGTAATAATTGAACTCTTCATGTCCACACTCCATTGACAGTCACGATTTTTACTCAATACTTAGAAAGTATTCCCACTAACACTTGCAGAAATTAAAAAAAAAAAAAAGAATAGAAAAAATTGTGTTTTAGTCCAAAAAAGTGTATATTCAAGAACTTGATTTTTTTTTTTATATTATTTTTCCTCCTTTGGGATTTTTAAATTCTAACTTACAGTAGAGTCTATTCTCAGAGAAGATACAAGTCCTTAGCTCTTTACATAGAATTAATTTTCAGAAGTGCAGATTTTTTTTCATTTATCTATTTTTTTTATTCTCTCGAATATATCTTCCATCCACAACAACCCGAAAATGTAATCAGAAAATTTGTGGTTTCACTTATGGTTTTGTTTCTGTTTGTTTTTGAAATTTGCAAAGTTCTGCAGTGTGTTTGAAGTCTCTGCAAGCTTGGGTTTTTAGAAAGGCAGAAGGGTGAAGAGTGAGACTGAGGTGCAGAAATGTGTTCATAAATCAGAGAAACGTGCCGCTGCTCCCCGCATGGCTCCTGTTAACTCAGTGCGGAGGCCCTGGGCTAAAAAGTGGCCGACCCCCCCC
>CAAKHD010010854.1:36259-52540 GCA_901007705.1 Fistularia tabacaria | reverse complement strand
TGCAGCTCCCTCTGACCTTCTCTGCACTTCTCTTTAGAATTCTCAAAGCGAATACTGCATCTGTTGTACTCTTTTTAGGCATGAAGCCAAGCTGCTGCTCACAAATACTGACTTCTGACTGAATATATTGATAGAGGGGTGTTCTTTTCGGAGTGGCGGGGCTGCTAGAGACCACTCCTACATGGGATTCCTTCGTTCTTCTGGGAGGCTTCAATGTTCACATGAGTAGCGACAGCAACAAATCTAAATCTAAATCTAAATCTAAATCTAAATCTAAATCTAAATCTAAATCTAAATCTAAATCTAAATCTAAATATAAATATAAATATAAATATAAATATAAATATAAATATAAATATAAATATAAATATAAATATAAATATAAATATAAATACAAATGGAGTCTTTGTAGTTTCTCGGATATCCAGCTCATGGTGAATTCCTGTCATAATCTTCTTGTAGTGGCAACTGGACTTGGTTTCCTCTATTGAAGATGTCTCATCCCTCATTGAAGAGGCTTCCTCAGTTCTAATGAAGTTCTAGTGAGTTCTAAACAACCAGGAAAGATCCACCACCAGAACCAGTCCTCGGTAACTTCCTCATGAGCCTCACTTCATGTGATCCAACAGGTTTCACTCATTTGTTTAGCTTTACCTTTTCACATTCCAGTCCTGGTGATCCCACAAAAGTTGCTCATTTGTCCTCCACAAAAGACACCCCCATTAACATAATAACCTCCCTTAAACCTAGTTTCTGCTGATCAACTCTTACATTCAGATAGCGAGCAACCATAACCTATACCTGTCCAAAACCCTGGCAGTTATATTCAGAAACTCATTGGAACTGAAGAAGCCTCTTGGATGAGAGGTCAAACGTCTTCAAGAGAATTCGAGTCCAGTTGCCACAACAAGAAGATTATGACAAGAATTCACCATGACCAGGATGACAGAGAACCTCCACAGACATGTTGCTGTATAATTTGGTAAGACCACCCTTTGACTTGTGCGGGAGTTAGAAAAGACGGCCAGGAGACTCTCAGACAATAGGAACCACCTGCTCTTCAACCTACGATGTAGACCACAGAAGATCACTCCAAACAGCCTATGTCTACTTTCTTCCATTAAGGGACACAAAGCAGAAGACATGCTTCAAAGAACCCAAAGACAGCTTCTTAATGAAAGGATAAGACAGACATCTCACGATCGACATCCTGGAAACCAAACTCACACTGATAAAGGAAGAAACAGCATCACCTCGTCCTGGTTTGGTCATCGAGGAAGTTAACAAATTTGAATAGAAGAACAGATGGCTCAACACAACACTAGCAAGGAAAGACAGAGACAGAAATTCTGCTTCCCCTAGAAAAAAAGCTAAAAAGAACTCATTCCAACGTGGAATCCTTAACGTGGAACAGAAACGGCAATAGCACGAACAGCAACAACAAGAACTTGGTTAGAAAGTTATCCAGCCGCCAAATAAACCCTGACGAGGTTGGTGCCCTGTCCAAGGGTCTAAATTTTGCAGTCACCCCAGATCGGATCCCAACAGTAGACCTCATCATGGCAACGGAAGCAGCCATACACAACAACCACATCCCCAATTCAGAAGCTGAGCAAATCCAACTCAAGGTCTAAGTAGCACTCTCCAGTGCCAAACCACCCCCATCCAATCTGATACCTGAAGAGAAGACAGCGCTCTCCTCACTCAAGAAGAATAAGAGCATGACCATCCTCCTGATAAAGGTAGATTTGCGGTAGTTCTGGATAAAAAGGATTACCAAGCAAAGATGGACAATCTCCTCGGGGACACAACAACTTATGAACCCCCGGAAACGGGAGCAGATCAACGAGTACAAGAAGAAAGTGGTCAGCTATCTCCGACAACTAGAAAAGGTTTTGCGACTAAAGACAAATCATAATATTAGCGACTGTACCCAGGAGAAACAGTGCCTTGCATTTACGGACTCCCGAAGATTCACAAGGAGGAAACTCCTCTCAGACCCATTGTCAGCAAAATCAACGCTGTCACTTACAACACTGCCAAAAACATGGCAAAGATTTTGTCACCTTTGGTTAGCAACACCACACAGCACATCCAGAATTCACAGGACTTTGCCAGTAAGGTCAAGAAGATCAGGCCGGACCCGGATGAAACCATAGTGTCGTATGATGTAACTTCACTGTTCACATGTATCCCCACATTGGATGCGATCACAGCAGTGAGGAAATGCCTCATAAAGGACAACACCTTAACAAACATTACAAAACTCACCATGGATCACATCTGAACCCTCCTGGACCTGTGTCTCCAGACCACCTATTTCCAGTACACCGGTGGTTTCTATTGGCAAAAACATGGATGCGCCATGGGCTTGTCCGTACCCTCCATAGTGGCAAACTTCTACATGGAAGAGGTTGAGAGCAAGGCACTCGCTTCTTTCAGGGGAACATGCCAAGCCACTAGTTCAGGTATGTATATGACACATGGGTCAAGATCGAGGAGAATGAGGTAGAAGCATTCACCACTCACCTCAACATGATAACCGTCCACATCAAATTCACAAGGGAGGACATCACTGCTGACCAACTCCCCTTCTTGGACTGTTGCATTCACATCCAACAGGATAGAAGCATGGACATCAGGATTTACAGGAAACCAATACACACCGACCAATAATTACCTTTCGACTCACACCAACCCCTTGAGCACAAACTGAGGTTATCAGAATTGTATACCACAGGGCCAAAAACATCCCATCAACCACCAAAGGCAGCAAGACTGAGGCACAAAACATATTAGGATTGCCCTGAAATCCTGTGGCTACCCCAACTGGGCCTTTCACAAAATCAGAAACCATCAGACATAGGACCATAGGACAGGAGGAAGACAACAACAAACGTAGGAACATCGTCAGACCCTGTGTTGCTGGCATTTCAGAGAAACTCCAAAGGGTGTTCAACAAACACCATATACCGGTATATTTCAAAGCCCAAAACACCTTGAGACAAAAAACTGGTGCACCCCAAAGATAAAACACCCAGGCATAAGAACAAGAATGTGGTGTATGCTCTCACTTGCACTGAGGATTGTGATGACGACTACATTGGAGAGACTAAACAACCTCTGCAGAAATGGATGGCCCAACACAAGAGAGCCATCCCTTCAGAACAGGATTCCGCGGTCCACCTACACCTGAAGTACAAGGGCCATTCTTTTGAAGACAGCAATGTCCATATTCTGGCCAGAGAAGACAGATGGCTCAAAAGATGAGTCAAGGAAGCCATCTTTGTCAAAACAGAAAAAAACATTTCTGAACAGAGGAGGGGGCTCAGACACAAGCTTTCACAAGCATATAATGCTGTACTGTGATCAACACCTAGACGGGTTTGCACACACAGACTGGGCCCATTTGTACCCGCCAAACAACCAGGAAAGATCCACCTCCAGAACCAGCCACTGGTAACTTCCTAGGGAGCCTCACTTCATGTGATCCAACAGGTTTCACTCCTTTGTTTAGCTTTAACTTTTCACATTCCAATCCATATAATCCAACAGAAGTTGCTCTTTTGTCCCCAACGAATGACACCCCATTAGCATAACAACCCCCCTTTGACCTAGTTTCTGCTAATCAACTCTCATATTCACATAACAAGCCACCATAACTTAGACCTGTCCAAAACCCTGGCAGTTATATTTAGAAACTCCCCACAGGTCATTCGAACTAAAGACGGCTCTTCGATGACGGGTGGAACGTCTTCAACAGAAGAAATTCAAGTCCAGTTGCCACGACAAGAAGATTTCAACAATAATACATTTCAATGAATGGTTCCAAAGATATGTTCATTACGAGATGATATTGTGGGCTAACCATTGCAGTTATACACACAGGGAATTTAGTATCACTCACCATCACCGCACAAGGAAGGACTATTCTGTACCAACTGAGTGCGCCTAGAAGGAAATTGATATCATAAACTCATTATTAACTGATATAACATACAGAAGCTAGGAGCACCATTTCATTTGTGGTCTGGACTAAGATGCTGATCTGTTGATTGAATAGATATATAGATTGGCCAGATAACCATGAAGTCCTTATATTGAAGGGAGGGTTTATTTATTTATATAAACTCACAGAACACTCTTAGGTGTCTTTGAAAAGAAAAAAAAAACAGAAAAATACCCCAAACATGTTAAAAACCTTTCTACCAAAGCCCATTTGTCATCTTTATTCAAATGACAAAATGTAATGTTGTCTGTCAAATGCAATAAAGATAAAAATCCTAAAGCACCAGAAGAAAGCCTCTTACCATTTAATGCTGAAACAACTTTGTGGCTAACGTGGTTGCTGAAAAACCACAATAATTTGCATTGTGGTGGACACAGAGGGGCGTGGCCTCTCACCTCACAGGGCTGGGGGCGTGGCTTAGGCCTGTGCCTATATATTTGCGCTCCAGAAGTGTTCTGGGGTTGGTTATTAGTATGGTGGTGCTCGCTAATAAACAAAATCTTTGCATTCAAGACTCCAAGGCTCTGTTATCATTTATTCCTTGCCGAGCGCCACAGCATCAGATTTATGCAGATTTAAAGCTGACATTCTTTTCTTTCCAAATATATATTTTTAGTGATGGTTCCTGTTGACACAACAGCTGCTGCTCCAATTGACAACAAAAGTCAAAGGAGTTATTAGATTTTTGCATGAAGTTGACTGAAAAATACCTCCAGACAAGTTAAAAAAGAAATAAATGTCTGAAAAAGCTGCTTAATGATCCTTTAGAATTGTAATGCAGGAAGTGTGGTCCAATCATAAGATGTTTTCCCAAAGCTCCTTTGCATAGGTACACATTTACAAACACAAATAAAATTATTTCAACTCAGATCCAGGGACAAAGGGCTTTTTTAAAACTTTTTCTCCCTAATCACCATCAGCAGGACTGCTTCACCCCGGGACTTATCATTAGCCATATGTGAAATAAATACCCACCGCCTAATAGCCAGTCTTCTTAATGCTTCAGCCATTTGGAGGAAAAATTGATGATTACACATGGAAGCCCTTGAGCTCCAGCAATACTCGTCTCCGGTATTCTGGTATAATGAAGGCTAGTGGCCATTATAATTAAGGCTGTGAATCACACTTGGCTGCGGCTGTTCAGCAGATTAGATGGAGGCAATGGAGTGGGGAGGAGATGGTGTGTCCCGGAAAGACGCCTCATTTCTTTGGACATTTTGTGTATCAGGAATTTTCAAATGAGATGGTTGCAGCACCTGTCCCAAAGGATTCCAAGCACAGAGATAATTTGGGTGGAGTTTTTAATCTAATGTTTCTTCTGTAAGCCATTACTCCCGCGGAATTACTTTTAGCCATATGTTATTACCTGAATCAAATGGCCTTGTGCTGGGAATGACAGTAATGAAACATGTCAAGCAAAGCTTATTTGGGAAACTAGCCAATTGGGAGATTTCGTTAAGGAAAAAAGACACATTTTATCAGTGACCACAAAAGAATAGGTAACCAGAGAGTATCAATTTATTTATTTATCTCAAGGAGGACGTGGAGAAGATGTAGAGCTTGCAGGGAAAAGTGAACCCATATTAAAGTCCTTGTGTTCAAATAGTTTGTCACTGGGTTAATACATCGAAAAATGTGCTGTTGTGCCTAAAAAAAAAAAAATTGAGAATGCTTCATGCAACAGGTTATGTAAAGTCGACAGAAAAGCACTGAATTCTCCTGCCTCTAAATAGAAAGACTTAAGCATCCAGCTGTACATATCATTTTCAGCTCTACCCTCCCTTGAGGGGTTGCCACAGCACATCTACCTTCTCCATCGAGCCTTATTCTCTGTATCCTCCTCTCTCACGTCAACTAACTTCATATCCTTTCCCACAACGTCCATAAATCTTCTCCTTGGTATTTCTCTAGACCTCCTACCTGGTATCTCCAATCCAGCACCCGTCTACCAATATATTGTAGCGTAGGCTGGGAAGAATGGCCATCGGAAACCAATAATCCTTGCACCTATAAGGACCTTTGGTAGTCTCCCCATGGTTCGGGGTTTGAGGACTCTGTCATGTAAATAGTTGTACAACGTTGTAGATGTTGTGTTACACTAACCTGCATCATTACTTTTTATAATGGGGAGGATGCACCCCTAATGTAACTGTTGTATTAGGAAATACCCCCCTCGCGTTTTTCCCTATTCATGGGTTGAATTAAAACAGCTAATCTAAAGTGTATTATTCCACAAGCAATTCATCCTTGACTCCACTTGTCATTTTGTGACATCCTGGACTCCAACTCACCACACTATTCTCCATCCCTCCTTTGTACATTACCGATACCATCTCAGTCTGGCTTCTCTGATCTTCTCTCCAAAACATCTAACATGCGCATGCCCCTCTGATGGACTCATTTCTAATCCTATCTGTCCGCAACACTCCCAAAGAGAACCTCATCATCTTCATCTCTGCTACCCCAGCTCTGCTCCTGTCTTTTCTTTAATGCCACTGTCTCCAAACTATACAGCATCGCTAGTCTCACCGCTGTCTTGTACACCTTTCCTTTCATTCTAGCTGATAATCCTCTATCACATACCCACAATACCCCTGAAACTTTTCTCCACCCATTCCAACCTGTTTGAACCTATTTCTTAACCTCTTTTCCACACTCTCAGTTGCTCTGGACTGTTGACTCTAAGTACTTGAAATCCTCCAACTTCTTGATCTCCACCCTCTGCAGCCTCACCGTTCCACCCGGGTTCCCGTCATTCACATATATATATTCTGTCTTGCTGCGACTAACCTCCATTCCTCCCCTTTCCAGAGCATACCTCCACCTCTCAAGATTTTCCTCAACCTTTTCCCTGCTCTTACTACAGATCACAATGTCATCTGCAAACATCATGGTCCATGGAGATTCCTGTCGAACTTCATCTGTCAGCCTGTCCATCACCACTGCAAACAAGAGGGGGCTCAGAGCTGATCCCTGATGAAGTCCCACCTCCACCTTGAACTTCTCTGTTACACCTACAGCACACCTCACCACTGTCTCACAGCCAAAATACATGCCCTTGACAAGTCTAACATACTTCTCTAACTCTCCAGACTTCCTCATACAAAACCAGAGTTCGTATTTCGGCACCCTGTCATATGCTTTTTCTGGGTGTACAAAAGCACAATGCAGCTCCCTTTTACCTTCTCTGTACTCCTCCATAAGCATTCTCAAAGCAAATACTGCATGTGTAGTACTCTTTTTAGGCATGAAGCCATACTGCTGCTCACATATGCTGACTTCTGCTCTTAGTCTAGTTTCCATTACTCTTTCCCAAAACTTAATTGTATGGCTCATCAAATTGATCCCTCTATGGTTACCGGAATTCTGCACATCCCCTTGTTCTTAAAAATGGGCACCAACACACTTATTCTCCAGTCTTCAGGCATCTTCTCACTCTCAAAGATCCTGTTGAATAATGCAGCTTGAAACTCTACAGGTGCCTCTCCCAGACACTTCCATACCTCCACAGGTATATCATCTGGGCCAACTGCCTTTCCGTTCTTCATCCTCTTCAATGCCCTCCTCACTTCACTTTTACTAATCTCTGCTACTTTGTGTTCTAAAATAGTCACCTCTTCTACCCTTCCCTCTCTTTCATTTTCCTCATTCATCAGTTCTTCAAAGTACTCTTTCTATCTTTGAAACCTTCGTCTCACATCTATCAATACATTTCCCTCTCTATCCTTAATCACACGGACATGCTGTATATCCTTTTCGTCGCTATCTCTCTGTTTTGCCAACCTGTATAAATCAGTCTCTCCCTCCTTACTGTTCAACCGAGTACACAAGTCATTGTATGCCCTTTGTTTTGCCTTTGGTACCTCTATCTTTACCTCACGCTGCATTTTCTTGTACTCCTGTCTGTTCTCTCAGTTCCCTGAGTGTCCCACTTCTTCTTTGCTAACCGTTTTCTTTGGATACATTCCTGCACTTTCTTATCAGCTCTGAGCCCCTTCATATTTGCAGTGGTGATAGACAGGCTGACAGATGAGGCTCGACAGGAATCTCCATAGACTATGATGTTTGCAGATGACATTGTGATCTGTAATGAGAGTAGGGAACAGGTTGAAGAAACTTTTGAGAGGTGGAGGTGTGCTCTTGAAAGGAGAGGAATGAAGGTTAGTCGCAGCAAGACAGAATATATGTGTGTAAATGAGAGGAATCCGGGTGGAATGGTGAGACTGCAGGGACTGGAGATCAAGAAGTTGGAGGATTTCAGGTACTTAGAGTCAACAGTCCAGAGCAATGGAGAGTGTGGAAAAGAGATAAAGAAACAGGTTCAAGCAGGTTGGAATGGGTGGAGAAAAGTATCAGGGGCTCTATGTTATAGAAGAATATCAGCAAGAATGAAAGGTAAGGTTTACAAAACAGTGGTGACATCAGTGACAAAATGCTTACAGAAAAGTGGTTTGGAGACAGTGGCACTGAGCAAAGGACAGGAGGCAGAGCTGGAGGTATCAGAGATGAAGATGTTGAGGTTCTCTTTGGGAGTGACGAGGATTGATAGGATCAGGAATGAGTCCATCAGGGAGACAGCACATGTTCGATGTTTTGAAGAGAAGGTCAGAGAGGTCAGACTAAGATGGCTTGGTCATGTACAGTGGAGGGATACGGGCGATACTGGTAGACGGATGCTTGAATAGGAGATTTCAGGCAGAGAGAAGATTTATGGACATTGTGAGAAAGGATATGAAGGTAGTTGGCGTGAGAAATGAGGATACAGAGAATAGGGTTGATGGAGAAGGTTGATTTGCTGTGGCGACCCCTGTAAGGAAAGCCGTTAGGAAAAGAAGAAGATATTTAGAAATGTTTTTTCTTAAAATTAAATTAACGTATTTATCATTTTTCATAGTCACTACCAGATCAGGCAATGGCAGTATCCGGTTGACTGGAAGGCTAATGGCCCTGACGACCGCTCTTGGGTGCCACTTTATTTTGTATTTGTCCCTGATTTCGGACTATCCCTTCCCTTCCAGCTTGTTCCACTGGACAAGTTGGCGGAGGTGATGTTGGCATCCGGCTGTTCCTTAAGCAGCAACCATGCAGGAGGGTAAACTCAACAGATGTGGATCATCTAGCCTTGTCAGGCTGATAAAAGGAGCTTGTTGCCAGCCAGTAGGTGGCAGATTGTTGGTTCGCAAGTCGTACGTCTCTACTGTCTTCGCAAGTTCTACGTCTCGCAAGTGCTACGCCTCCTTCTAAGTGACGTCTTTTACGCTTCACCTCCTTAGTGTGTCCTTGGGTTGGGGTCAAATCCCTTCACCTATCATGAGAAAAATATTCAATTACAATATTAGCAGGAGGCAGACATGAGACATGAATTGAAAGTATGGAAAAGCCTTGATGGGTTAAGTTTGTTTTGTTTCCTCTATTTTTTCAGTCCACAGAAAAAAAGAGCCCGGTGCATTGACAGCGGTAGACAGGTAAGTCGAAGTTCATCAGAACCTGAAGCACATCCCTGTGTTCCCCAAGCTGATACAAACCATTTCTATTTTGAACAGGCTGCTGTTCAAATCACATCAAGTTAATGGCCTGGTAGGCTGAAAGAGCCCTGCACACAGCCCTTTTCCAATTTAATGGGTTGTCCTGGATGATGGGAAAAAAATATAAACAAAAACAAGCTATCACCATTTGCAAACAGCATCAATATGGTACAGCACTCTTCTAAAGACTTTCTTGTCCTTTTGGCTTTTCTCAAGGGTCGCAAGCAGCAAATAAACCTTTTCCATCTCACCTTATTCTCTGTATCCTTTTCTCTCACACCAACGCGCATCATGTCCTCTTTCACCGCATCTTCTCTTTGTCTTCCACAAGACCTCCTGGCTGGTAACTCCAATCCCAGCATCCTTCTACCAATATATTCACTATCTCTCCTTTGTACATAACCAAAACATTTATCTCAGTCTGGCTTCTCTGACCTTATGATCAAAATATCAAACATGTGCCGACGTTATCTGGATAAATATTAAATTGAGTTAGTCACTGACTTCATAGGCTATCAAATAAAAGATTGCCAAAAGAATAAATCTTTATCATGTGTCTGATTTACTGAATATATTACACTTTGTTATTCTCTAAGATATCTGTTTCTTTCCTCACAATTTCAAAGGTAATTCCACAGTTTGCACCATATATGACCAAAGACAGGGATGATTTTACTTGGATACAATGCTTTTCACATTGACTTTTTTTCTTTTTTTAATCACACCAATGTGATGTCTCTACAAGACCATATATGGTCAGTTATTGGAAGATCAACAAATTCCCTTTTGTTTCAGTCTGCCCAAATCAACCCATTTTGGAAGAGTCTCCAAGAGGTTAAGTGGTCATGTCTTTACCATGTAATTTGCAGTTGAAGGTACATATCAAAATTCAAATGACTTCTGGCTGTTTTGAAAAAGTGAATCAAAGCAGAATAAATGAATAAATTATTTTTGATGTCTATGGATACACCAGAAAGACAAGATATTTAATGTTCAAACAGATATACTTTGTTTTCTTTGCAAATATTCACTCATTTGAAGCATGCAACACATTCAAAAAAAGCTGGGACAGAGGCACGTCATCCCCTATGTTACATTACCCCATTTGCATACAGACGACAGTAACCGTTAAAAAGTTTTGTAGGTGGAATTCTTTCCCATTCTTGCTTGATGTATGACTCCAGTTTCTAAACCATTGGAGGTCTCCGTGGTCTTGTTTTCAATGGCCCATTCACAATGGACCACACATTTTTGATAAGGGACATGACTGGTCTACAGGTAGGCTAGTCTACTTCCTGCACACATTCAACATGAAGCCATGCTCTTGTAACACCAGCAGAATGTGGCTTGGAATTGTCTTGCTGATATTAGCAAAAATATTCCTGAAAAAGATGTTGCTTGAATGGCATTATGTGTTGCTCCAAAACATAATGGACCTTTCAGGATTACCCGTACTTTAACATATGTGTGATTAATCTGTAGCAAATACACTCACACATTCCTATACTAACACAGATGCTGTCTTTTGAGTGCTGTTCTGATTACAATCCAGATGGTCCTTTCCCTCTTCAGCCTGGAGGGCAAGATATCCATGATTTCCAAAAACAATATGTCATGTGGACTTGTCAGACCACAGCAAACTTTTCCACTTTTCATCACTATATTTCAATTGAATTTGGGCCAAAGAAAGCTGCTTGATTTTCTTGGTGCTGCTGATATATGGCTCTGCTTTACATTTTAGAACTCAACACTAAGTTTGAATCAGTTGTTCACAAAGTGATTCATTTTTCTATCCCCTTGCTTGTGAATGGTTAAGCCCTTCTAGAGTGCTCCATTTATACCAAATCATGACATTCAGCTGTGTCCAATAACATGTTCACCTGTAGAATTTTCCAAACAGTGTTTTTGAGGATTCCTCAACCTTACCCATTCTTCTTACCCCAATCCAAGCTATTGTGGAATATAAATGGTTTGTATCAATAGAACCGCACACTTCAGACGCTCCTTTCGGCCCACTGGACAATTTCACAGCAGTCTGGACAGCATACAACTCTGACCAGCTGGAGGTGCATCTGTGCAACCACTACCTCACTACCTCACTCTTTCAAACATGCAATGTCCTCATCCTGTTTAACAATCTTTATCCTTGTCATTCTGTCAACTATTTTTATTATATCATATCATTTCTTATCTTATCTTATCTTATCTTATCTTATCTTATCCCTCCTTTGTATATGAGCAAACAATGTCATTCTGGTCTTTCTGACCTTGTGTGCCAAAACACCTGGCATGTGCTGTCCCGATGATGGACTTATTCCTGATCCTCTCCATCCTCGTTATTCCAAAATAGAATCTCAACATCTATATCTCTGCTACCTCCAGCTCTGCTTCCTGATTCCATTGTCTCTAAACCATACAGCATTGCAGGTCTTACCACATTCTCACATACCTTTCCTTTTATGCTGGCTAATTCTCATTTATCTCAACTTACTCCTGACACTCCAGCAATTCCAAGCTGCATCAACCCAATTCCTCAACTCTTTCTTCACACTCTCCAATGCTCTGAACTATTGACCCTATGTGCTTAAAAACTCTCCACCTTCTGTATCTCAACTCCCTGTAGCCTCACCATTTCACTTGGATCTCTTTTATTCACACACACATATTCTGTCTTGCTGCCACTAACCTTCAATCCTCTCTTTTCCAGAGCATATCTTAGCCTCATGAGATTTCCTTCCACCTGCTGTCTGTTCTGACTACAGATCACAATGTCTTCTGCAAACATGACAGTTACTGTCTAACCTCATCTGTCAGCCTATTCATCACCACTGCAAATAAGAAGGGGCTCAGAGAAGATCACACTCACAGCATATCTCACCATTACCTTACAGCTAACATTCATGTTCTGCGCCAGTCAAACATTCCAACATACTTACATACTGTCACTCCAGACTTCCTTACTTCCTTACTTCCTTCCTTAGACTACCTTACACATGCTGACTTCTCCTCTCAGTCTAGTTTCCACTTCTCTTTCCCAATTCATTGTGGGGCTCATCAGCTTTATTCCTCTAAAGCTATTGTAATTCTGCACATCCCCCTTATTCTTACAAATTGGCACCATCACACTTTTCCATATTTCAGGCATCCTCTCATTCTTTAGGATCCTGTTGAGTAATCTAACCACTGGCGCCTCTCCCAGACACTTCCATATCTCCAGAAATACATCATCAGGACCCACTGCCTTTCTAATTTCCATCCTCTTCAATACTTACATTTTAATGATCTCTGTTACTTCGTGCTTCACAATATTAATAAAGTTTTTGTTTTATAGTATCTTCTAACCTTTGCTTTCTTTCAATTTCCTTCATCAAATCTTCAAAATACTCTTCCATCCTCCCACAACTCGTCTGGCACCTGTCAATAGCTTTCCATTATGCTGTGTGGCTACACTCTCTCTTACCACTACCTTGCAGTCACTGATATCCTTCAGATGACATTGTCTTTACGAGATGAAGTCTTCCCTATGTTCCTGCCTCTTTTGGACAAAAGTATTCACTACAGCCATTACCTGGTAATCACTTCTTCATCACCTCTATTACCTGCACCAACATTTCCATTGAAATCTGTATCATCTGACCCAAATGCAACACCAGATGCTGCACCCACAGAGAGCGTTCAAACAAACATTTTTACGATCTAGCATCAGATTAACAGTTACTCGAAAAACAGGTAATGGGGAGGAATGGGAGTTAAGGGAGGGGGGGTACCAGGAAGAGGGTGGACAGCTTGTTCCTGCAGTGTGGAGGGACGAGTCCATCTCCTCTACCTCAAAGGATCGTTTTTTTAGTGCGTGAGAAAGGTGCTTGACGTATCTGGACAGAGAATCTGGAATCTGGAATCAACCCAGACGGGGGTTCAGACTTTAGTCTCCAGTCCTGGATCCCCCGTCTTCGGATCCTGGTCTCCGGTCTGATTGAAGGGCGTGGCAGTGTCTCACATGCTGCTGACCTGACGGGGTTCCCACTTCAGTCTCCGGTCTGTGGTATCTGGATGAGTAGGGGAACAAACAAGGATAAGTGGGTACTAAGCCTGACAGAGGTCAGCATTCTGGTCTCTGGTCTGTGATATTTGGATGCGTAGGGAACAGGCAAAGCTACATAGGAAGTAAACCTGCTGCATGTTTTTGGACTGTGGGAGGAAACCCATGCAGACACAGGGAAAACATGCAATCTCCACACAGAAAGGCCCCTGTCGGACTCAAACCAGAGTCCTTTATGTTCTGAGGCCAGAGCACTGCACACCAAATACACAACAGTGGACACCAAATATGAAGAGTTTTGCTTTGCAAGGGTCTGCATTTTCTCTGGAATCTCCGGTTTCCTCCCACAGTTCATAAATTCACTGGAAAAAAAAATGGAAAATTGCCAAGATGTGTGAATGAAAGGGTTTACCTCTATATGTGGCCCTGTGATTGACTGACAAACGGTCCAGGCTATACAATGCCTCATGGCTAATGCCAGCTGGGAAAGGATTCAGCATTCCCGTGATCCTAAATGCAGGATAAATGTTAGACAATGAATGAATAACAGTTTGTGTCCAGCATAGTTGTGATGGCTACTGAACTGTGACAGATATTTGAAATGAGTAAACATAGGAAGAGACTTTTCTTTTCTTTTGAAATAATTGAGACACTTAAACGCTTGATCAACTTGTAACAAACCTTGTGTACAGATGAGAAGCGTGGTAATTTACGCTTCATAACCACCCTTCTTCTCCATCCTCTCTATCTCTACACTTACAAATGCAAACAAAATTCAATAAAAGCTGCCCCGATTCTGGGCCAGCAGACACAATCACCAGAGAGGGAGAACTGTCCTTTCCCAAGTAATATCTAAACCTACTGACGCGGTTGACAGTGAAACTACCAAATTTAGGAGTCAATACCCAGATAGGGCAAAATCACCTTTCGAGTGGCTAGAGTGATGGTTGTGTTTCTTTATATTCTTTGTCTGAAATCACATCAATAGTTATATGCGATAATTTAAACTACCCCTCCTTGAGCTGCCACCTTATCGTTGTGGAGGGGTTTGTGTGTCCCAATGATCCTAGGAGCTATGTTGTCAGGGGCTTCAAGCCCCTAGAAGGGTCACCCAAGGCAAATAGGTCCCAGGTGAGAAGCCAGACAAAGCGTGGCTCAGAAGACTCTCATGATGGAAAACAACTTTGGACCTAGTTTTTCCCTGGCCAGACACGGGTCACCGGGCCCCCATCCCCGGAGCCAGGCCCTGGGGTGGGGCTCGATGGCGAGTGCCTGGTGGCCGGGCCTGCACCCATGGGGCTCGGCCGGGCATAGCCCGAAAGGATGACATGGGTCCCCCTTCCCCTGGGCTCACCACCAACAGGAAGGGCCAAGGGAGTCGGGTGCAGTGTGAGCCAGGCGGTGAACCTGAGCTGGTGAGCGAGACTGAGAGATTACGACTAGATATAGTTGGACTATGGTTGTCCCCTGATGAGAGACGCCGGAGAGGAGTGGGCATATTGATTCCCCCCGATTCAATGCCTGCACGTTGGAGTTCGACCCGGTGGACAAGAGGGTAGCCTCCTTCCACCTTCAGGTTGGGGGAGAGGTTGTGACTCTTGTTTGTGGCAATGCAACCAACAGCATTTCATCATACCCACCCTTCTTGGGGTCTTTAGAGGGGCTGCTCGAGAGCACTCCTTCTGGGGACTCCCTCATTCTACTGGGAGACTTCAACGCTCAAGTGGGCAATGACAATGTGACTTGGAAGGGCATGACTGGGAGGAACGGCCCCCCTGATTCGAACCCAAGTGGTGTTTTGTTAGTGGACTTCTGTGCTCGTTACAAAGTGTCCGTAACAAACACCATGTCCAGACAAAAAGGTGTCCATATGTGCACTTGGCACCAACGCACCTTAGGCTGCAGTTCTTTGATCTACCTTGTGGTCATATCGTCGGACTTGCGGCTGCCTGTCCTGGACACTTGGGTGAAGAGAGGGGCGGAGCTGACTACTGATCACCATCTGCTGGTGAGTTGGATCCGATGATGGGGGAGGATGCCGGTCAGATCTTGCAGACCCAAACGTAATGCGAGGGTCTGCTGGGAACATCTGGCAGAGTCCCCTGTCAGAAGGAGCTTCAACAACCACCTCCAGCAGAGCTCTACCCAAGCCGGGGGACATTGAGTCTGAATGGGCCATGTTCAGCGCTTCCATTGTAGAGGCGACAGTCCAGAATTGCGGCTGCAAGGCGGTCGGCTCCTGTCGGGACGGCAACCCTGGAACCCACTGGTGTATCCCAGTGGTGAAGGAAGCTGTAGAACTGAAGGAGTCCTATTTGGCCTTTTTGGCCTGTGGGACTCTGGAGCCAGCTGACAGGTACCGGCAGGCCAAGCGGCAAGCAGCTACAGTGGTCACCGAAGCAAAAACTCAGGCGTGGGAGGAATTTGCGGAGGCCATGGAGAATGACTTCTGGAGGGCTTCGTGGAGATTCTGATCCACCATCTGGCATCTCAGGGGGGCAGTGCTCCGTCAACACTGTGTACAGTGGGAGCGGGGCGATGCTGACCTCAACACGGGACTTTGTAGATTGGTGGGAGGAATATTTCTCAGACCTCCTCAATCCCGTCAAAACATCTTCCAATGAAGAAGCAGGGCCAGGGGACCCTGGGGGGGGGGGGGGGGGGGGGGGGGCCCTCCCCCGGGGGGGAGTGTGGAGAGGGGAGAAGAT
>CAAKHD010010854.1:11309-36239 GCA_901007705.1 Fistularia tabacaria | reverse complement strand
AAAAAAAAATAAATGAGGGGGGAGGGGGGGGGGGGGGGGGGGGGGGGGGGGGGGGGGGGGGGGGTCTGCCTATCTCCGGGGCTGAAGATGCTGAAGTAGTCGAAAAGTTCATCAGCAGCGGGGCCCCGGGGGTGAATGAGGTCCGCCCTTGGTTCCTCAAGGCTCTGGATGCTGTAGGGCTGCCCTGGCTGACACGACTTCGCCAGGGTTGCCCTTTGTCACCGATTCTGTTCATAATTTTTGGAGCAGTTCGCAGCTGAGTGTAAAGGAGCCGGGATGAGGATCATCACCTCCAAATCTGAGACCATGGTGCTCAACTGAAAATGGGAGGAGTGCCCACTGTGGCTCGGGGAAGAGGTCCTGCCCCAAGTAGAGGAGTTCAAGTATATCGGGGTCTTGTTCACGAGTGAGGGAAGAATGGAGCGGGAGAATGACAGGCAGATTGGTGCAGCGTCTGCAGTGATGCGGACTCTGCACCGGTCTGCCATGGTGAAGAGGGAGGTTCGCCGGAAGGCGAAACTCTCAATTTACCGGTTGATCTACGTTCCGACCCTCAACTGTGGTCACGAGCTGTGGGTAGTGAATGAAAGAACGAGATTGCGGATACAAGCAGCCAAAAGGAGTTTGCTCCGCAGGCTGGACAGACTCTCCTTTGGAGATAGGTTGAGAAGTTTGGCCATCCAGGAGGACCTTGGAGTAGAGCCGCTGCTCCTCCCCATAGAGAAGAGTCAGATGAGGTGGCTGGGGCATCTGGTCAGGATGCGTCCTAGATGCCTCCCGGGGGAGGTATTCCAGGCATGTCCATCTGGGAAGAAGCCATGTGGAAGTCCCAGGACACGCTAGAGAGATTATATCTTTAGGCTGGCCTGGGAGCGCCTTGGGGTCCCCCCAGAAGAGCTGTACCATATGGCTGGGGAGAGGGAAGTCTGGGCCTCCCTGCTCCAGCTGCTGCCCCCGCGACCTGACCACGGATAAGCGGCGAAAGATGGATGGATGGATGTGTAATTTAAACTAACACAACACTCCCTTAACCATTTTTCCTCATTGCCCTTCTTTCATTTTAAAAAAGGACTTATTAGCAGTATCTTGTACTGAAAACATTGTTACTGGTTTATAATGCTCTTTAAATCAGTCACTCACTCAATCAATATCAATACAATTAGCAGCGAGAAAACAACATGGGACAAAGAGGGTGCTTGGGTGATAGGAGGCATTTTGTGTCCTGTTAACAACAACGGCAAGCTTACTTTTTCATTTTAAGTTGATCAACCAGCCTGCTAAACTGAGTGTCTTTACTTTTTCCCCTTTAATGTATTCTTGTGAAATCCCAGCGTTTTGATAAAGGGATTTTTTTAACTCAACTCTTTCTGTCCTTAACTCTTTCTTTTTTCTTTCTTTCTGTCTTTTGGAGCAGGTGTGCGAGAGGGAGGCGGAGATTGACAGCGTCTTTTTAGGCCATTTGGGCCACTTTTCCACTCTCTTTTTTTCGTATATGTAATACGCTTTTTCAGTTTTTTTTCTGTTGTGGTGTTTCGGCGAGAAAATTATGGCAGAGCCGTCGGACGAGTTTATTCTTTATTTCAGAAACACCAACAAACAACAATTAACTAACTGTGAACATCCAGGATCCATAATATATCCTGGGCTTACCCTAATCCGTAGTCGCATGGGATGAGAGGCCACGCCCCTCAGTGTCCACTACACACACACCCCCACCGAACACCCAGAAGGGACCCTAGATAAACAACTAGTCCCGAATGGGACTCAATGGAGGCACCAGACAATGGACCCGCAGAGGCGCTGCTGGAGGTGGAGGGCTACCTTGATGGGGGAACTTGGAAAGGAGAAACAACTTCACCTACCAACCTGTGCGCCAGCGTCAACTGATCCAGTGTGACACGCTCACTACGGCGACCCAGAACCCGGGAATGGCCCATCATACGGGGGTTGCGACAGTGCTTAGCCCCATCGAAAGCCCTAACCTGTTCCAGAGTCCAGTCAACCCTGTCATTCGCCCGTCCAGGAAGCAAAGCCCTGTAAAGTGACTGTAAAAGGTGGGCAGAGTGAACGAGGAACTGGTTCTGAAAATTGCCCATTCCCCACAATTCCTGCAACACTTTGACCGATATCAGTGCGAAAAATCAGCTACTTGTTGCACCTTAGAAGGCAACGTTACTGCACCTTACAGCGAAATGCTATGCCCCCAGAAGTCCATCACCAGCGGTCCAAACTGGCACTTACCAGAATGTTGTTAAGATAGACAAAAATGAAATTGAGGTTGCGCAGCCTCTGGAAGGTCAGAGTAGCATCTTTAAAACCAAAAGGTTCAGTCAGAAATACAAACAGCCCAAACAAGTTGATCACTGCGGTCTTGGGCATGTCCTCTACGTGCACGGGCAGCTGATGATAACCGCGCACATGGTCCACCTCGGAAAAGATGGTAGCCCCTGACAGCCACCTGGTGAAATCCTGGATGTGGGGGATAGTAGCGGTCACTCGTGGTCACGTTACTTAACTGGTGATAGTCACCGCAAGGTGTATCTCCGGTCCGCCTTGTGATCTGCTGGTCCAGCGCCACAATGACCAGGAAGTACGTGGCTTCCTCCCAAACAATCCACGCGGGTGGAAAATCGCTTCTGCACGCAGGAACCAGGCTGCCAGGTTGCTCAGCTAGAACTTCGGCAGCTGGGCGGCCAAGATGGGTAGGGCTGGCTGAGCGATTTGAGGCGACATGGGTGAGGGGGAGTAACACATTTCCTCAGAGTCGAACTTCATCACGTCGGGGTAACCTTAACCACGGCCCCAGACCTCCATTCCTGTGGGGTGAAAGGCCACACCGCTTAGTGTCCGCCACAGTGTCTGTGTTTTTCTGTTCACATTCGTGACTGTTTGATTGCATTTTTCGATTGTTTTGGCCAGGACGCATCTGTCCGGCCATGCTGGCTGACCAGAAACATGGCGTTCTCCGAGCTCCCCCCTCCGTCTCTCCGGCACGGAGTACAGATAATGCCGGATGACAGTACAGTGTCCGTGGAGGGAATACTGCTTGCTGTCAGCGAGCAGGTAGGACATGAAAATCTAACGTCCAGAATGAACCGAGCTGTGGTTGCCTTCCTGAAGTCAGAGGCGCCTGTCCACCAGCTGATTGCTAGCGCTGTGGTCATTGGCGATACCTTTGTGCAGTCATCCCCCCTGTTCGTACCATTGACATGGATCATCGTCTCCGTTGTACCATTCCAAATGGGCTGTTGTAAAATGAACTCAAAAGGTTTGGAAAGTTCACCAGTGGCATTAAAACATTAAGCCTGGGGTACAAGGATCCTAGGATAAGGCATGTTCCGTCTCAGAGGAAGCAGGTTTTCATGTTTTTGGATGCGCCATCACAGACCCTGGAGGTCTCATTCAGGGTGAAGCATGGAAATGCCTCCTATATTGAGTATGCTGGCTCAGGGCCAATTAAATGTTTTGAATGTGGGGATGTGGGCTAAAAACGGGTTGCTTGTTCGCACATAAAATTGGAATTAGAGGGCGATCTGGTTACTGATCTACAATGGCCACGGGCCAGGGTGCTTCACTTGCTTCGCCGGCCACCGCCGTTGCACCAACTGGGGATTCAGCTGTGCTGACTAGGGCTGGGGCTGAGGCTGCCCCCGCTGCTCCTGCCAATGTATCGGTGTCTGGTACAGATGCGTCCATCGGTGCCGAGAGTCTCGTGAACCCGACCCCTTTGCTCATCTGTAAGGACCCAGGGCAGAGAGGGCACACACTGCAAACCCTCATTTTCATCGTGGAGCAGGTCGTAGCTGGAAATAAGATTGATTCCTCTATGACAACAGCAGAGACAGGTGAGCTCCCAAGATTTTCGGGTTACACACATGATGCAACTACTTCCTTATACAGGTGAGACAGGAAGCCAGTTATGTGAGGGTGATGACATGGAATGTAGTTAAGAGTTGAACACAGTTTCAGTTAGCGTAACCAATAAGGAATTATCTTTATTCCTTGAGGACATATATGACTTCTTAGATGATACCGTCTATCAGAAAGTTAATATCACTGACTACTTTGGTGACACTGATAAGTTTACAAAACTGCAAAATCTGCACCCTTTGGATGAAAAGAAACGGTACCGCCTGCAGAAACAGGTCACACTGAGGAGGTCGAAAGACAAAACTGCAAGGACAAGGAAGTTAAAGACCGTGTATCACTCTTGCTCTTTCAATCACACTGTTGTATATCAAGTCCAGTCTTTCGCCCCAGTGTCTCTCTTCCCCCCATTCATGCCATCTCTTTGGATGGGCTCTTTGAACATCAATGGCAGAAGAGACAGAAACAAGAGAGCACTGATCTCTGATATCTGCTTCCAGAAAAAGTTGAATGTGCTCTTTTTAAAGGAAATGCACACAGTTCAGAAGGACAAGGTGGACGGGGGTAAATGGTGGGATGGACCCTTTTACCTCAGTGCATGTGTAGCTATCCTCCTCAAGGCCTCAACCAATGTAGTTTTTCTGTCTTTTGCTATAATCATGTATAAGCTCCAACCATCTGCGCTGAGAGAGTGAACAGGTTCCACAATCTCAAGAATAAACTTTCCACTCAGCAGCAGGAAATTATAATTGTGGGTGGAGACTTTAATTGCACTCTTGATGAGACTGTTGACAGGATAGGTTGGAATCCCCACACAGCATCTTCTCAGACCCTCCAAACTGTCATATCCTATTTTGATCTGCGAGATACTTATAGGATAACCATCCATCCATCTATCTTCCGCCGCCAGTCTTATGACCGGTAAATTGAGAGCTTTCTCTTCAAGCTCAGCTTCCTCTTCACCACGAAAACAGAGTAGAGTCCGCATCACTGCAGACGCTGCACCGATCTGCCTGTCGATCTCCTGCTCCATCCTTTCCTCACTCGTGAACAAGACCCTGAGGTACTTGGAGTCCTCCATTTGGGGGAGAACCTCTTCCCCAATCAGGAGTGGGCATTCCAACCATTTCCGGTCAAGCACCATGGTCTCAGATTTGGAGGTGCTGATCCTCATCCAAGTCACTTCGCACTCGGCCCTCGTGGGGAAATTCCTTCTCTGCATTTAACCCATCATGGCTGAACCATGAGCAGTTGGCTGCCGTTTGCCAGCACCAGGGGAGCAGTTAGGGTTCAGTGTCTTGCTCAACAACACTTCGACACACTAGGAGGACCGGGGAATCGAACCAGGGAGGTTCGGTTCCAAAGACGATCGCTATACCTCCTCCGCAACGTCGCCCCTAAATTGAACTGCTGTTGAGTGCATAGCCAAAAACAACAGTCAGAACCCGTACTCCCACCTGAGGGCGGAGGGAGGCTACCCTCTCATCTACCGGGTTGGACCCAGCAGACGCTGAGTCGGGGGGCAATCAATATGCCCACCCCTGCCTGGTGCCTATCATCAGGGGAAACTCCACAGTAAAAAAGAGTAAGCCCCCACGAGAAGTCTGGTTCCAGACCCCATGCTGTGCGTCGAGGTGCGTCAGCCTATATCTAGTTAGAATCTCTCAGCCTCACGCACCAGCTTGGGCTCCTTCCCCGCAAGAGGCAACATTCCATGTCCCTAGAGCCAGCTTCTGCAGCCGAGGGTCGGACCGCCAAGGTCCCCCGTTCTTGTCCCCCGAAGAGCTGATGATTGAGGACAATGAGAGAGAGGGAAGGGTAGAAGAGGTGACTCTTGTAGACCACAAAGTAGCAGAGATTAGTAAATGTGATGTGAGGAGGGCATTGAAGACGATGAAGAGTGGAAAGGCAGTTGGTCCAGATGATATACCTGTGGAGGTATGGAAGTGTCTAGGAGAGGCAGCGGTAGAGTTTCTGGCTATATTATTCAACAGGATCTTCGAGAGTGAGAAGATGCCTGAGGATTGGAGAAGAAGTGTATCGGTGCCCATTTTTAAGATGTGCAGAACTGCAGTAACTATAGAGGGATAAAGTTGATGAGCCATACAATGAAGTTATGGTAAAGAATAGTGGAAACTAGACAGAGCAGAAGTCAGTATATGTGAGGAGGAGTATGGCTTCAAGCCTAGAAAGAATACTACAGATGCAGTAATTGCTTTGAGAATGCTAATAGGGATGTAAAGAAAGGTCAGAGGGAGCTTCATTTTGCTTTTGTAAACCTAGAAAAAGCAAATGACAGGGTACGAAGAGAGGAACTCTGGTATTGTATGAGGAAGTCTGGAGTGGCAGGTGACTATGTTAGACTGGTGCAGGACATTTATACTGTCTGTGATACAGTGGTGAGGTGTGCGTGAGGTATAAGAGAGAAGTTCAAGGTGGAGGTGGGATTTCATCAGGGATCAGCCTGGAATGAAGGTTAGTCACAGCAAGACAGAATATATGTGTGTGAATGAGAGGAACCCGGGTGAAGTTGAGGCTACAGGGAGTGGAGATCAAAATGTTTGAGGATTTCAGTACTTAGGGTCAACAGTCCAGAGCAATGGAAAGTGTGGAAAAGAGGTAAAGAAATGGGTTCAAGCAGTTTGGAATGGGTGGAGAAAAGTATCAGGGGTACTATGTGATAGAAGAATATCAATCAGAATGAAAGGAAAAGTGTTCAAGACAATGGTGTGACCAGCGATGCTGTATGGTTTGGAGACTGTGAAAGTGACATGGGACTGGAGGTGGCAGTGACCTCAGAAGGTCTAAGTTGTTTACCTTCACAAACACCTAAAAGGTGTTTTGCAGTATGTTAGAGATATGCAATTGATCAACATTGAACAAAATGCAAAAAGTGCTTTTGATTTTGTTTTTTGTTCTTTTTACTTGTTCAGTGAGATAAATCCAGCCTGACTTGGGCTGGAAGGGGAAAATACTTGCCAAAACAATGGTCATCAGTGATAGAGGATCTGCATCTGGATTTGTTGAACTTCATTACTGAGAATGTTTGTTCATATACATAAACATGATTTTAGAGTTTGCAGTAATCCAACACAAGGGCCAGAATGAAAGGAAAGGTGTACAAGACAATGGTGAGACCAGTGATGCCGTATGGTTTGGAGACAGTGACAGTGACAAAAAGACAGAAGATGGAACTGGAGGGAGCAGTGATGAAAATGTTGAGGTTCTCTTTGGGAGTGACAAGGATGAATAGGATCAGGAATGAGTCCATCAGAGGGACAGCAGATGTTAGATGTTTTGGAGAGAATGTCAGAGAAGCCAGACTGAGCTGGTTCGGTCATGTACAGAGGAGGGACAATGAATATATTGGTAGACGGATGCTGGAATTGGAGCTGCCAGACAGGAGGTCTAGAGGAAGACAAAAGAAGAAGATTTATGGACGTAGTGAGAGAGGATATGAGGTTAGTTGGTGTGAGAGAGGAGGATACAGAGAACAGGGTTAGATGGAGACGGTTGGAGACGGTTCGCTGTGGTGACCCCTGAAGAGAAAAGCCAGCCAAAAAGGAAAAGAAGAAGAAGAGGAGTTGTGCCATATAACAAGATGAGTAGCTGAGCAGAGGCAAGAACATTGCAGCTATCATCCAAAGCCAGAAAAAATTATTCAAAGTTGACCGCTGTGTCCCTCATGTAAAGCTGCAGATTTCCTTCGATCTCCTCAACCCTCTGTGTCACAGTGCATTGTGAGATAGGTGCGTTCTCAAAGGCGTGCTTTATCTCTGGGCAAATTAGAGCTGCAGAATGCTAGCTATTTTTGTATATTTTCAGCAATCGTCCACAGAATTGTCAGCACTACTATTATTAATAGTTTGAGATCCATGTGCAATTGTGCCTGCCAAAAACCTCTATCTCTCTCTCTCTCTTTTTTACCCAGAATGGTCAAATCATAATACTGCCATGACATTGAGCCAACATTAAGTTTCTAATCTGTTTCAGGGTTCTGCCTGTTCCAAAGTGCTTTCTCATGGGGGAATGTTGGGTTTCTGTTGATAATTTCAAAGAGCTGGGTCTATACCAACTCCACATTAAGTTGTCATGAGACAATTCTATTGTGATTTGGCGCTATATAAATAAATTCTGACTTGACTTGAATTGATTTACTATCAGTGCTGATATCGGACCTGTCTTAATTAACCTGGAAAAGTTGTCTGTCAGTTAATGAATCTCTAAACTTGGCTGTCTGTTTTTTTCCATTCAGAGCAGGAAACCACTGAACGTTGAATCAATTTAGTTTTTGAATGGGAGAATATTTGTTATGCAATGGCAAGCAATCTTGAACAATCAAAGCTCTTTTACATCCAGTGGCGTACAGCTTTTTATTCCAGTCATGCCGCAGATCTTGAACCCTCCTATCTACATGACTAATGCTTCTTTGGTTCTTCTAATGCTATTACACATGGAGTGAAGAATGTGAAGAGAGTTTAAACTGGGTTTAAAGGACAGCTTTCCTTGCGTTTAACACATTTTGTATCTTATATATGCTCACAGCTCCTCCTCTGATGCCTGCTGTGTTAAAGGGTGTCTCAGGTATGCAATTGAATTGATTCCCAGAAACACCTGTCTTTTTTCAAGCCATCAGTCAATTAAGCTGATCACATGCTATTTCACGTTTTTATGAGGACGAAATTCTGAAGCAAGAGAATATTTTTTCATTGCACCGAAACTAAATAAAAAAAAAACTCATTACAAATATGGAATGGATTATTTTTTTGATCTTATTATGGATAACTTTATGATACTTATCATACATTCTCATCAAGACATGGGATGATGCTGGGACTGTGTCACAGACCTGTCGGCTCAGCTCATAGCGGGCGCTCATTGCTGGACAAACGGCTACAAGTCGCTACTGGACTCAAGGCTGCGGGTCATTGTAGGCAATTAGTGCAGACCTTAAGACGTGGCGTGAGTCCAACTGGTTGCTGGGGCATTTTCGCCACTCGCAGGTTCTCAGCAATTCTCCTGCCATACCTTCCAAACCGCAGCATCCTCCTTCCTTCATGGTGCCGACCCTGGCCATTCCCAACTCTTCTGCCAGACCTGCCTAACTCCAACGTCCTCCTGCCTTTCTCCTCAGCACCCACCATGCTGGCCTTCGATTCCCCCGCCTCATCTAATTTCTCCTGCCACTAACTGTTCACCTGCTACATGACCCACAGGGAACTTGCTTCAAACTAACTCTGTTGGTACTGACTCTTGGTGTAGCATTTGGTTCCATACCCCCAGCTGTGTACTTCAGCTCCAAGCATGTTCTATTTTGGTTTTTTTCCCTGGAAGACAAGAAAAATAATGCTGTTCAACTTCCCACTAAAGAGTGTCCTATATGAACTGAAACTGGTATTAATCAGCAATCATGACATCACCTAAAGATATTATGGTCACTTTGTCGTTTGAATCCATAAAATATTCATTCATTGGACCTGTAATAGTTGACCAAGGAATAATTAAACCACCAACATCCCTGCTATTAATTCTGTGTGTTCCTGAATCCTCCTGTTGGAACACAGAAGCAGTTGCATGTACACTCATATACACACAAAATCTCCCACGCGTGCCCATGGTCACGGCAGATTTTTATCTTATCTATTTTATTTTTATTTTATATATCTATTGACGTTGGTTCTGCTTTACATTGTAGTACCCCTTGTGCCCTCTAATTGCCGCCCAGGGACATATAAAGTTTTGCTGAATCTGATTCATTGGCAACTTAACTCTCCATGCTGTCTGTATTGTCTTCCTCTTCTTCGCATAGGTCGGTTTTTCAGTGTGGCACTTAATGTTCATGTCTCTGATGCTTGCCTGCAGTAGCCTGTGATTGTAGGAAATATTTAAATATTCAATGAAATTAAATTATTGTCTTCTTTTCAATATACAAGCTCTGGTGATCAAACCGCTATAATTAAGCAGAATATTAAGGCCTATCTGTAAACTATATTGTAATTTGTATGGCAACATCTAATCAATATAAAATGTATTATAAATTGTGAATAAATCATGGCCTGCTCGTTTAATGTGGTCTCTGATGATATTATACTTGTTAATCCCAACATGATTTATATTGGAGGATCCTCTCATTACTGAGAAAAGGTCACAGGTTTTTAGTTGGCAAAAATTAATTAGATGTATACTACAACCCTTCCGTTTTGTGTGTCAGTAGCCCCAAAATGTTAGTCTACTGTTGTTCAGATCCACTTACTCTTTGAGGGGAAGCGTTATTTAATTTTGTGGCTCTTAAATTTTAACTATAGGTCAGACTAATCCATTTAGGACAATTGATATGCAGGTTATTGAGATATTCAATAAATAAATAAATAAATGAATAAATGAATGAATGAATGAATGAATGAATGAATGAATAAATAAATAAATAAATAAATAAATAGATAGATAGATAAATAAAAGGATTTGTCTTTCATAGTAGGATCTTTTTTGATGTAGACTGTCAGCAAAGGACTTTTGGGGGCCAACTGTTGACTGATCCCATTCAAGCAGCTTTATTCATTTGACTAGTATTAGATTTATTTTCATTGCCACGATCTTTCTCAGTAGTCCATTACTCATTCCTTCTATGCATGCCTCTATCAGGAGTGAGAAGCACCTAAATCTCAGCTATTGTATAAAAGAGTACACAGGCTATAGTCCACTCTCACAAACTGCCCTTGATGAAGGCTGACACAACCAAAAGATCTAATTTACACATTAAACACCACAGTTCATTTTTCAGACATTGTGACAGAAAACAACAACAAATTGAAATGGTGTGAAAGTGAAGAAATGGTTGAAAAAGCCAGTAGGATGAAAAATATTTTGTTTGGTATCTCAGCGCCCCCAACACAAAATATGCTGTGACAAAATAAGGGAATCGGTAGGTTTTGAACTGTATATCCTGGACGTGGTATAAAAACAATAATGATGAAAACAAATAAAAGGTTAAAAAAAACAGATTGTGACTTCAATTGTAAGACTAACACTTCGGCATGAACAATTTAATTATTAGAGTTTAATTTTGTGACCGTCCTTATTTTTTCATTTTTAAAGTGATTTTCATTACTCCAGATACATTCTGATTTTCTGATCGAGACACAGAATATCAGAATTGAGAAACACAGAAACTTTTTTTTTCAAATTCAGTATGTAGATAACTATCATATGCATAGAATTGGCAGAATTGGCAACTTAAAGGCATTTATAAAAGAACAATAAATAACAATGGAAGCAAATAGGGTTTGGGACTCTGAGACTGCTCATTCCGTGACACAATCCAAATTAACAAGCAAAATACATTTAAGATTCAATTTTCAAAACAAATATTTATTTAATTTCAAATAGAAATGTCAAATTTGAAAATTGAAATGCATTTGCAGAAATGTTTTTTTCATTTTCAGAATGTAAAAGCATATTTTTACTCATAACTTAAAAGAGAAATAAGTAATCTAAACTGAGTTTTCATTTTCTTCTTGAGGTCGCACATTTTATGATTTAACTGAAACGAAAATGAAAAGAACGCCATCCATCAATCCATCGTCTGCCACTTACCCTACACTCAGGGTCGTGGGGAATGCTGGAGTCTATCCCAGCTGTCATCGGGAGAGAGGCGGGGTACACCCTGGACTGGTCGCCAATCAAGTACGTGGCCATAGACAGACAACCACATATGTAGACAGACTACCATTTATTCACACTCTCATTCGGGGCAATTGTTCCCGATTTTTTCCGATTAACCTGCTGTATGTTTTTGGACTGTGGGAGGAAACCCAAGAACCCGGAGGAAACCGACCCAGACATGGGGAGAACATGCAAACCCCACACAGAAAGGTCTCCTTGTCTCCCTCCAAAATGACCATTCACAATTTTTCTGTGGAGGATTATTTTAATTTGTCTGTGGAGGTCCTCAGTCTTCCAGGTCATGGTTTCATGGTGAAACGTCTTCAAGTGAAGAAATTCAACACCAGTTGCCACGACAAGAAGATTTCAACAAGAATTATTATTGTAATTATTATTATCCATCCAACCATTGTCTGCCACTAATCCTGCACTCAGGGTCACAGGGGATGCTGGAGCCTATAATTATTATTATGATTATTATTATTGTTGTTTGTTGTTGTTATCACTACCTCTATTACTGTTATTACTATCACAACTACTGCTGTTGTTGTCATTGTATATTATAATTCATATATCTCTAATGTTTTGATTAATGCTGGTTATCTTTTCAATTCAATTTACTGGAAACAATACACAAACACAAGAGGCTGTCAACCATGTTTTTAATTATTCATTTATGTTTTTCCAACCAGTTTCCAGTCTCTGTGTTAAAAATATACGTTTTTGTACCATAATTAAATGTGTGTGGTTAGCACAATAGACGTAATGCAATGACATAATTGGCCACCTTGCTTTTTGCTGAAAAGCAGTCACAAAAACACCAAGGAGCATGGACTTTGTCAAATGAAGGCTACAGCAATAGCTTCTGGCAAATAGAAAGTTAAAGATTTTACAATGTTGTTTGCTGATTTCAACATTGCATTTAAAGTTGTCCAGTTCAAGATTGACCCCCAAGGTGCAGGATCTCTTTTTTTGTGCAACTCAAGAGCCTACATTTACACCTGGGTGCTGGTGATACGTGCTGGAAAAAGCAAAAATTCAACTTTGAAAACCAAGTAAGATACACACTGAAGAAAATACCAGGAGTCCAAAGTAATGTTATTTTTTTCCCTCTTACACTTACTCTTTTGATCATGAATTTGAATATTTAAAGTGATGAAGGAGGCTAATCACTAATTTGCTGCATCCCGGCAGCCGTGGTGTAGCAATGGATATGTCAATAATAGATTTGTTTGGAATTTTCAGTACTTATGAGAAGTAAGCACTTATTTATTCTTAGTGATACTACTGGTATGATAACAAGGCAGATATCGACCAGTGGAACTAAATCTTTGGCCAGTCTAACTAACAGCGTGGCGGGGTCAGCGAGATAGATTTGCAGAGACATGATCTAAAAGTGAACATGTACAACAGACAGTGTAATATAAACAAATGTGCCAAAAGGACGAGTTATCTCTCAGACAACAGAAATAATTAGTCATCAATGGTGATGTTGTGTGCTGGTGAAAAGGAAGAAGCATATGAGAAGGAAGAAATAATTATCTCATTAAGAGTATTTCCATTATGCCAAGCGCGAGCTCCTTCTCCTCCCACTGCTGGGATTAGGTTGCCCCTCAACAGGGCCTGGGAAGACAATATCAGCTCTAGACATTGTGTCAGCTGTTAACACACATTACCACAGTGACAGAATTTAATTGGTAATTACAAAAGCCTTAATCCAAATTGTTTTTCTTCAGCACTTACTGTGCACACAGTGCATGTGTGTGTGTGTGTGTGTGTGTGTGTGTGTGTGTGTGTGTGTTATTAAGACAATTTTTTTCTATTTTTTTCATTTTCAGTTGTTTTTAATGGTGTTCTATTTCCCCTCAAAACTGAAAAAAAACTACTCAAGGGTCATTTTCCAGTAAGTGGTAACTTTATTGGGAAAAGTGGACAAACATATATCTAGTTTTTCCCCCGAGAATTGAAGTGAGAGAATGACAAATTCAATTATAAACAAATAGATGTAAAATTCTTCAATTTTGTTTTTCAGTGATTCAAAACCATGGTCTTGGCCACTGTGAAAGTGTACTCGGGGGGAAAGTGAGATAAGACAGAAGGATCAGTTTGATAACTCAAAACAATGATGGCAAAGATTTTTGGTTTTATATATTTCTTCTGATACTTTCATTTTTATTTCATTTTTTTCTCTATTTTTTGCCTATAGATTGTGTCTCATGACACTGGAAATGCAATTTAGTTCATCTCTTCCCTACTTTTTATCTTTTATATATATATATATATATACTATATATATATATATATATATTTTTTTTTTTAGCAAATAGCATCAACATCTAACACTATTCGATTTTTATTCTTATGTTTTTATATATATTTTTTTTACCCCGATTGCTCCTTGTTTCAAGTGCTTCCAGATAAAACCAACTCTTACTGAATGAATATACATTTAATCTGCAAGCCCAGGGAAAGAAATATAGCTTAGACCAACAACTTCGGCTTTAGAAAAATTGATCTTTCATTTGCGATGTGTATGGAGTTTGGATTAAGTTCTGCTTCCTTTCCAATGGTAACTAAAAGAGTCACCATTGAAAAAATGTATTTTGTAAATTACACTATAGCCTTTATTTTCTTTCTTGTTAAAAATTCAAAACACAATTTGTGAAATCCTTGTTACTGAAACACACCAGGAAATGACAACTTTTGAGGAGAAAGCTAAATGATATTCAAGGAAAAGCACAGGTCACGCCTGTTGGATCTGCCCTTCACGCGGTTTACAGTAGATTAGCTCCTGACTAATTTCTGTTCAGTCACAGTGAAGCGACCCTGCACTCAAGGTCATGGGGGTTGCATGGGGATCATGGGATCAGATAAGGGATCAGATAATATTTTCCAATTTAACCTGGACAGATCATGATATAGGCCCTTTGGTATATTGATTTTTTTATTCTAAAGTATATTGCTTTGTATTGCCCATGCTGTACAACAAATCATGTGAGGTGGGAAGGATTCAAGGATTCAAGGAATTTTATTGTCGTACCAGCTGACCTTACAAAATGTGGTATGAAATTAGTACCCATGTCCGGTTACAAGTCATAGAAATCAAATAAATAAGCAAAAATTCACAGAACGACTTGGGGCATGGGTTGGCACTGTTGGTGCTATATTTTTGTGTAAGAGCAAGGAGGTGGTTGTTTTTCATTGCCATTGAACCTCGGATCAAGGAGGAGTAGTTTTCCTCCTGATCGTGGAACAGTGGACCAGCTCTACACCCTCAGCAGGGTCCTCGAGGGAGCATGGGAGTTTGCTCAACCAGTCTACATGTGTTTTGTGGATCTGGAGAAGGCATTCAACCATGTCCCGGGCAATCCTGTGGGGGTGCTCTGGGAATATGCGGTACCGAACCCCGTTAAATGGGCTGTTCGGTCCCTGCAGGACCGGTTTCTGAGCTTTGTCCACATTGGCAGTTGTTGGACTCCACCAAGGCTGCTCTTTGTCACAGATTCCATTCATAACTTTTATGGAAAGAACTTCTAGGCGTAGCCAGGGGGGTCAAAGGGGATCTGGTTTGGTGGCCACAGGCTTGAGTCTCTGCTTTTTGGAGATGATATGGTTCTGTTGGATTCATCAGTTCATGATGTCCAGCTCTCACTGGAGCAGTTTGCAGCCGCGAGAAGGATCAGCACTTCTAAATCCGAAACCATGGTGCTCGACCAGAAACGGGTGTAGTGCCCACTCTGGGTCGGGGAGGAGGTCCTGCCCCAGGTGGAGGGGTTCAAGTATCACTGGGTCTTCACGAGATGGGAAGGGATGGAGGGATGGAAATTTTAAATTTGCATATTTTGTCTGTGATTGATTGTGGTGATCTAATGTACAGTACATGCATTCAGCCTCCTCCACCTTACAGAGCATTCAGTATGCCAAGCTAAAACTTTCACTTACCACTGCATTCTCTATTATTTAGTTGGCTGGGCATCATTAACCATTCAGAGGTAACAGCACTGGCATACTCTTTGTTCATCTCCTAAGCTCTGCTGGGTAAACTTTCAGAGGCCCTCAATACCCTTCTCTCTGTCAGCTATAGTTACCATCCATGTGCCCTCCAATTGGTTAATTTTGAATTTTCCCCAGACTTTGATAGACTTCAACAAACCAGCATTCTCCTACCATGCACCATGCCTATGGAATAATCTCAAGAAGCTCTTAAACCACAAACAGTCATCATATTAATAATATTTGGAGTATCATAAAAAAAATGCATTGAGGGTGAACGCCATTGTTTTTCTCAAGAGGACACTCGTTGTCGTTCCATTTTATTGTTCATTTGTGTATCATGTAACTATTTAATTTTGTTTTGATTAGTATCCCTGCTACCTTGGCCAGGTCACGCTTGTTAATGATATTAGTGGTCTCAATAGAACTTTCTGTGTTAACAAAGTGAGATAATAATAAAAATGCTCAATGATAACACTATTATCCTATAATTTATTTATATGAATTATCAAAGTGAATTAAAATAAAGGGATGCAGTAATGCTACAATGAAATGTCTCACAATGAGAAGGGAATTTTGCAAGAGACTTAAGCATATATATACATATATTTTTAATATATGGTTTTCCTTTCCTAACTCCAATAACAGTGCAGGTCAGTCTTAATTTCCAAAAGACTTAAATCAAATTAATCTATGATGTTGAACTTAACTATTCCTGGCGACATCATGATATCACAAACATGCATGTTTAAATGCTAACGTTGGAAAGGACCGTTAGTGTTACAGCTCTGAGATCTCCACCAACACCTTCCCAGTGACATCCCCCTCCTGTTCCAGGGACTGTTGCTGATGCTGGAAGGTAAATCTGCCCAAGCAAGACACGTCCTCCAGCATTAGCAATGGGCAGAGAGGAGCGACACAGCACACCTGCCTCCAGGCCCGCAATCTCCACCACACCTGTCTCCAATCCCACAATCACCTATATAACGCTAATAAGCCGGCTAAGCAATCTTCTCCTTTGCCACATCTTGCAATGGTTTCCTCACAAACTCGCCTCCACATTGCTGTTAGTGTACCTGGTTCAGTTGTGTCTTGTTATTGTCCATCTCCTGCAGTAAAGGCCTAGGGAGGCATTATAGCGCCTCTCGTCTCCTGTATAGCCACGATTGGGTCCAAAGACAACTCCAATCTGACAATAAGTTCTATTTTCTTTTTTTAAACAAAAATATTCCAACCTGCTCTTGTTGTAAAAATATTTCAAGTCACACTTGTATTAAAAAAAAAAAAAAAAATGGATATTTATGGAGATTGATTATGAGGGCAGACTGAAAGGTCAGCCCTCATAATCAATAACAAGTCTCCGGTGAAAATGTAGAAATTTCAGGGTTTCGTTTGTCTTACTTTAGAGCATGTCACGTTACCACAGCAGTAAAACCGATGACAACATGAAGCGTGTGACAAGAGAGTCTGAGACTGACTTCTTAATGTGAGTGTGTGACAAGGCGAAGACAGTGACAATGCCCAGCTGTTTCATTATCAAATGAGACACACTATTCTCAGTTCTATCAGCAGCACTTGCAGCTGATGGGTCAACCATGACAGATGCCACATGCTGAAAGCTGCTTGGCTCTGTGTGATCAGGCTGCCTGACACTCACAGATGCTTTAGTAGTCTGACAGAATAAGGATAGTGCTATGGTGAGCTCTGGGGTTTGCCTCTGTATTCCCATGTTCTCCTGCAGAAAGTCTTGCTTGAAAATTCTGTTTATCAGTGCCATATGTGCTTTTACAATGTTTCCTCAATGGATTTTAAAATAGGGGAAAAATGCAAATTTGAGATGAACATGATTTCACCAAATACAAACAGATCTGTTCTCTGACATCTTGGGCCTTTATCCTCTTTTGAAAGTCACCTTTGATCATGTTTTTAATTAACCTAATGCCTCTCCAGCTGACTGAAATAAAATCAACCTTCTCCGTTCCCATTTTTCACCCCAAACGTCAATCAACTATCATGCTGAATGATAAGTGCATCTCCTCCAGAGTCAACTGATGACTTCTTATGTTTGTGTGTGACATAGCATGCATTTGTCATGCCAAAGAGCAAGATACACTTTTTGGACCTGACCTGCAATGCACTCATATGATCAACCTGAAAATTACATAGAATGATCAGCAGTTGTTCCTTTACACACATCAACCATTGGCCAAGAGATATATCTTGCAGATAAAAAGTGACCAGATATTAAAATAAAATAAACACCTGCTTCACTATCAGACATACATTATTGGCAAACTACAAGAGGGTGCCATCTGGAGATGTATTACTAAATTACTGCAAGCTTATCCCAACTACTATTTTTATATGTACCCAGTTGGCTCTATATATGGAGAATTTAATGAAGCTTCATTACCTTGATGGAGACAGGACCTGTTATCTACTTGCCTCCCAACTGCCCCTCCTTTTGATATTTCTGCTTTTTCTCAATCTCTTGGTTTCGAACTAACCCATTGTCTAGACACATTTACGTTCCACAGGGGTCCAACCTCAAGGAGGGCCCAACTGTCCCACTAAGATATAAAACAAAACCACACCCTAAAGTTGTGTCTTTGTACTCTCCTGCAGACTACTCTGTACTCTGTGAGACTTATACCTTTTGAGGCCTCAAAATGAACACCCAAAGTCCATTCTGACCATTCTTTGTATTGACCAATTTTCTCAAAGAAGCCTCCAAAAAGTTCCATAATAATATAGATACAATAAACTACAGGTTACCAGTGGAAATTTGGGCTACTGTAAGTCAAAGAAGGAGAGGAGGAAGGCATGTTCTGTAGCAGAGAGAACATAGGAAAGGCAAGAGTCTAGTACTGAGTGTAGGGACTCTGAAGGATGATGACAGGAAAAGCTCGAGGGTTTAGTCACATGATGCAGAGAAGGAAGGTGGATATACTCTGTGCCCAGGAGACAAGGTGGAAAGGTGGCAAAGCTCGAAGCTTAGGAGCAGGTTTCTATAGGATACTATCGTGGTGTTGACAGGAATTGAAATGGAGTAGGAGTTATCTTAAATGAAGAGTTTGTAAGTTCTGGAGGTGAAAAGAGTGTCAGATAGACTTATGAGTCTAAAGTTCTAGAAATTGAACATGTGATGCTCAATGTTGTTCGTGGCTATGCTCCCACAGGTGGATATGTGAGTGAGAGGAGGAAGAGAGGAGGATTTCTGGAGCGAGTTAGATAAAGTGATGAAGAATATTCTGAAAGGTGAGAGAGTGGTAATCGGTGCAGACTTCAATGGATATGTTGGTAAAGGCAATTAAGGTGATGTAGAAGTGATGGGCAGTTTCCAGGGTAGGAACACAGAGGGACAGATGGTAGTAGACTTTGCAAATAGGATGAAAATGGCTGTAATGAATCCTTTTTTTTCCAGAAAAGGCAGGAACATAGGATAACGTATAAGAGCGTAAATAGGAGCATGGAGGTAGTCTACACCTTGTATAGATAAAATCTAAAGGGGATCAGTGTCTGCAAAGTAGTGGTAGGTGAGTGTCGCCAGACAGCACAAAATGGTGTGACAAGAAAGATAAAGAGGAAAAAGGCAGAGCAGAAGACAAAGTAGTGGAAGCTGAAAAGGGAGGAGTATTGTATGGTTTTCAGGGAGGAGTTAAGAACGGCTCTGGGTGGTCAGGGGGAACTTCCAGTTGACTGGACAACTACAGCTAATGTGATCAGGAAGACAGGTAGGAGAGTACTTGGTGTGTCATCTGAAAGGAAAGTAGATAAGGAGACTTGGTGGTAGAATGAGGACATGTAGTAGTATGTACAAAGAAAGAGATTACCAAAGAAAGAGTGGGACACTGAGGGGACTTGAGAGAGCAGACAGGAGTACAGGGAGATGCAGCGCAAGTTGAAGTTAGAGGTAGCAAAGGCCAAAAAAAGGTTGTATGATGACTTGTCTACCAGGATGGAAAGTAAGGAAGGATAGAATGATGTAAACAGGCTGGCGATAGAGGTGGAAAGGATGTACAATAGGTTCAAGTGATTAAGATTATAGCTAGAAGAGTGATGGGAAGATAGAAAGAGGACTTTGAAGAGTTGATGAATGAACCAAATGAAAGAGATGGAAGGGCAGAAGAGGTGACTATTTTGGACCACAAAGTAGCAGAGATTGGTAAAGTTGAAATGAGGAGGGTATTGAAGAGGATGATGAGTTGAAAGGCAGTTGGTCCTTATGATTTACCTGTTGATGAGCCATACAATGAACTAATGGGAAAGAGCAGTGAAAACTAGACAGCGAGCAGAAGTCAGTATTTGTTAGCAGTCATATGGTTTCATGCCAAGAACTAAAGGTACAGTATTAGTTTTTTGTACAGAAGTACAGGGAAGACCAGAGGGAGCTGCATTGTGTCTTTGTTGACCTAGTAAAAGCATACGACAGGGTACCGAAAGAGGAACTCAGGTATTGTATGAGGAAGTCTGGAGTGGCAGAGAAGTATGTAAGACTGGTGCAGGACATGAATGCTAGATCTGAGACAGTGGTGGGGTTTGCTTTCGGTGTGACAGAGAAGTTCAAGGTGGAGGTGGGACTACATCGGTGATGAGCTCTAAACCCCTTCTTGTTTGGATTGGTGATGGACAAGCTGACAGATGAAGTTTGACAGATGAGGTTCGATGGACCATGATGTTTGCAGATTAAATTGTGATCTGTGGTGAGAGCTGGGAACAAGTGGAGGAAAATCTTGAGAGGTGGAGTAATGCTCTGGAAAAGAGAGGAATGAAGGTCAGTCGCAACAAGACATAATTTATGTGTGTGTGAATGTGAGAGACCCAGGAAGTGGAGATAAAGAAGGTGGATGTTGTTAAGTACTTATGGTCTTCAGTCCAGACCAATGGAGAGTATGGAGAAGAGGTGAAAAAGCAGGCTCAAGCAGGTTAGAACAGGATGGAGAAAAGTGTCAGAGATACAATGAGATAGAAGACTATCAGTCAGTATGAAAGAAAAGGTGTACAAGACAGTTGTGAGGCCCGCAATGCTGTGTGGTTTGGAGATAGTGGTTTGAAGACAAGACAGGAAGCAGAGCTGGAAGTAGTAGAGATTCAGTTGTTGAGGTTCTCTTTAGGAGGGATGAGGATGGACAGGACCACAAATGAGTCCACCAGAGGGACAGTACATGTTAGATGTTTTAGAGACAAGGTCAGAGAAGCCAGACTGAGATGGTTTACAACAGAGGGAAAGTAAGTAAATATTGGTTGAAGGATGCTGGCATTGGAGCTGCCGGGCAGATGACCTAGAGGATGACCGAAGAGAAAATTTATTGATTTAGTGAAAGGCAACATGAAGTTAGTTGGTGTGAGAGAAGGGGATACAGAGAATTGGGTTGATTCGCTGTGGCGACCCCTGAAGGAAAAAGCTGAAAGGAGAAGAAGAAGAAGATTTATATATTTATGCACCAAGCAATAGAAAACCTTCTGCAAAAAACATCCTGAAATATCAAGATCACACATGGCTAAGAAATTGCATCCTCTCATTTATTCATCTAATGTTTAGCTGGCATGGCTTTCTAAATACAGGTGTGTCCCGGCTCACTTACACCAAAAATAAACATGAAAGCAATAAAGACAATATCAGATATAGCACTTTAAAAAACCCTCATCTGATGGTTCTTGTAGTTATGAACACATTTGGGAAGCAAACACTCCTAAGAAAAGTTTTGACACATCGTTCGACATTGATTTGACATTCAGCTCAGAAAATCCCATGAATGACACATTCAAGAGGACAGAGAGCGTTTCTTTATTTTTTATTATTGTCTACAGAACGGGGGGTACAGAAAAAAACAAAGTACAATCCTTCACACTTTAGTCTCAAACACATATACTATACTACTCGGCCAGTAAAGATGAAAATTATGTATTACAGGCTACAGAATTCATGAGCTCAGACAACACTGGTTGTTTTCATTTTAAGTTGAATGAATTTTCATGATTGTCTGTGTTTGGGCAGCTCCTCCACATACAAGGGCATTCTGCTTTTTTCTCCACAGCCCAACTGCCTCGATCAAGAATAAGCATTCTAGTGCAGTGTAGGTTGGTTTCCGCAAATATATGAAGGTGTATGGGCTGGAAAGACAACAACACATTATACTTAAGTGAATATGCTGAAACAATATCTTCTTCTGTCCCCTCTTTGGCTGTTCCCTTTGGGGTCACCACAGTAAACCAACCCTCTCCATCTAACCATATTCACAGTATCCTCTTCTCTCACACCAACTCACTTCATGATCATGAAACAATATACAACTGATTACAATTGGTATAACTGTCTTTGGAGCTGGATATCAGCATTCAGTGTAACAGGGATCCGATAACAGAATTTTAAATCAAAAGTTCGTTGCTGTGGATCAAATTAATGCTATCATGTGGTCTTATGTAATTTTTTACCGAGTAAGGTAATATATTCGTCTACATTTAGACACAACCACCCCCATGATGTATAATAATAATAATACTAATAACAATAATAATAGTGATTATTATTATTATTATTATTATTATTATTATTATTATTATTATTATTATTATTATTATTATTATTATTATTGATCTTGTTGTTGTTGCTGTTATTATTACTGTAATTATCATTATTGTTATAACTGCCTTCTTTTTTCTTTTTTAATTTCCACTGATTGTGATTACTGAATCACAGAGCCAAGGAAGTTGAAATTTGTGCGTCAAGTGCCTCAGGATGTTGGTGATGGAATTTGTCTGGGGAAATTGGTTCTATTTTATCGGTTCTATTTTATCCATATTTCAGGGGGTTAAAGCAATCCAATGCTGATTAATGTGTCAAAATGCTGATTAATGTGTCAAGGCTTATACTAATCAGACTAATCATTACTTCAACTCAATGATCAATCCACTTGTAACCCTACTGTATGTAATTATGTTACCTACCAAATGTTATGTTTACCAAAAAAACAAACAAAAAAATATATACCTTGGTTCACTGAGGACCTTTAAAATGGACATCATGGGATCAGAATTTCAGAAATTCACTAACATAATCTTTCGGAATATGTGACTTCAAAATGAAGAAAATAATATGGTCAGCTTTGATTAAGAGAAGGATCAGATATGACCTTAAGAAATCACGATTGATATCCAAAAATGGAATACGAATTTAAATGTGGTAAAGATCATGTCAATGTTGTTTCAAAAGTTGGTGTGTTTAAAAAGATCCTCTGCTCTCAGCAGCATTTATGTTGTGAAGCCTCTTCACCTCTTCCGGGGGCTGAGAACCTTCCTTGGTTGGGTTAGGCATCTCCATTATACCCCAGCCATAATGCAAACAGCACAGCTGTAATGGCCAATATTGCCTTGCATAACTCACTCCTAACTCATTTGCAGAATTAATTGCTGCATTGGATACCGGGTTTCCTCAGTGCCAAGTGAGCTCTACTGATAAGAGATTTCATTAGGTTCACTTGTTTATAACACATTCTATCCTTGGGGGTGGTGGTATCAGGAAGAGAGAAACAGATTCCAAAGCCGGGCTTTCAGAATTTAGAAAGCACTTCAATACAGCAAAAAACTAAAGGTGAGTCAAAACTCTCAGGTCCTGTGAAGAATGAAACATGACCAGGTCTCAGGGGGATCAAGACAAGAGTAGAACAAATTAAATTCTGCTCAAGGCCAGTACTAAATGGGAAATAAACGCTGTTCATGTCTTACCTAAGGTCCAAATATACCTTAGGTAGGTAATCAGTTGTGTCATAACATCATTACAACTGACTGTAACATATAACATATATATATAGATATATTTTGTAGTGTGTTACTGAGAAAATGACGGAGGCTTTGCGGAGGAGTTTCCAACTTTATTCTTAACACACCAACAGATCTCTAGAACTTTCGGGAACACCAGTAGATATACACTCCATAACCACACCCCCCAGCCCTCAGTCCCTGGGTGAGAGACCACACCCCCGAACACCCAGAAGGGACTTCGGGCCACAATTAGTCCCTAACAGGAGCCCTGAGCACTCTTCCAAAACGTCTGCGGCGTCCCTCCATCTGGACGTCAGGGGGCGCCGGACACTGGCCTTGTGGAGGTGCTGCTGGAGTCCTGAAAGGGGGTCGACCGCGGCGCGGAACCTGGAAGGGGGAAACAGCTTCACCAGCTTCACAGAATGCCGGCTTCAACTGATCTAGTGCGACATGCTCCTTACGCCCACCCATGTCCAAAACAAAAACCTTACCGCAGGGGCGAACAGTGAGCATCATTCCGCCAAAACACAAAACGAACTGACATCAGCTCCGCAGGCACAAACAAGCTCCGAAAAAAATGGTGGACTGGGCCCAGAAGACGTGAGCTGAGGTGCGCAACAGGAACCACGAATGGGCGGAATGTAGGGGAAGACCTCTCGGAAAAAAAAAACGGGAACCCGCAGTGGCTGACCAAGAACTAACTCGGCAGGTGAGGCCTTGAGATCATCCTTAGGGGCCGACCGCAGCCCAGGCATGACCCACGGCAACTGATCCACCCAATTGTCACACGAGAGCGTGGCACGCAATGCCGCCTTGAGGGACCGGTGGAAACGTTCGCATAGGCCATTGGCCTGAGGATGGTACACCGTCGTGCGATTCACCGTCGTCCCCAAAGATCTGGTTACTGCCGACCAGAGCGCCGACATGAACTTGGGGCCTCTGTCCTAGTAATGTAGGACAATGTGCCAGGTAGGAGTGGGCATATTGATTGCCCCCCGACTCGGCGCCTGCACGTTGGGGTTCAACATGCTGGACAATAGGGTAGCCTCCCTCCGCCTTCAGGTGGGGGGACTGGTTCTGACTCTTGTGTGTGGCTATGCACCCAACAGCAGCTTAGTATACCCTCCCTTCTTGGGGTCCTTAGAGGGGCTGCGAGAGAGCGCTCCCTCTGGGGACTCCCCCATTCTGCTGGGAGACTTCAACGCTCACGTGGGCAACGACAGTGCAACCTGGAAGGGCGTGATTGGGAGGAACGGCCCCCCTGATCTGAATCCGAGTGGTGTTTTGTTATTGGACTTCTGTGCTTGTTATGGATTGTCCATAACGAACACCATGTTCAGGCATAAAGGTGTCCATATGTGCACTTGGCACCAACGCACCGTAGGCTACAGTTCTTTGATCGACCTTGTGGTTGTATCGTCGGACTTGCGGCCGCATGTCCTGGACACTAGAGTGAAGAGAGGGGCGGAGCTGTCAACTGATCACCACCTGGTGGTGAGTTGGCTCCGATGGTGGGGGAAGATGCCGGTCAGACCTGGTAGACCCAAGCGTAATGTGAGGGTCTGCTGGGAACGTCTGGCAGAGTCCCCTGTCAGGGAAAGCTTCAACACCCACCTCCTGCAGAGCTAAAACCATGTCCTGAGGGAG
>CAAKHD010010854.1:0-11289 GCA_901007705.1 Fistularia tabacaria | reverse complement strand
AGAATGGGCCATGTTCCGGGCTTCCATTGTCAAGGCGGCAGCTCAGAGTTGCAGCCGTAAGGCAGTAGGCGCCTGTCGGGGCGGCAACCCTCGAACCCGCTGGTGGACCCCAGCTGTGAGGTGTCCATATGTGCACTTGGCACCAACGCAACTTTGGCTACATTTCTTTGATCAACCTTGTGGCCGTATCATTTGACTTGCGGCTGCATGTCCTGGATACAGCTGACAGGTACTGGCAGGCCAAGCAGCCTGCGGCTATGGCAGTCACCGAAGCAAAATCTCGGGCATGGGAGGAGTTCGGGGAGGCCATGGAGAATGATTTCTAGTGGACTTCAAGGAGATTCTGGTCCAACATACAGCGTCTTGGGTGGGGAAGCAGTGCTTCGTCAATACTGTGTACAGTGGGACCAGGGTGTTGCTGACGTCAATGCGGGACGTTGCAGATTGGTGGCAGGAATACTTCTTAGACCTCCTCAATCTCATCTAAACGCCTTCCACTGAGGAAGCAGAGCCAGGGGATCCTGGGAGGGTCCTCCCTATGTTTTGGGGACTTGGAGAAGGCATTCGACCGTGTCCCATGGGCAGTCCTGTGGGGGGTGCTCCAGGAATATGGGGTACCAACCCCCATTATACAGGCTTTTTGGTCCCTGTATGCCCAGAGTCGGAGCTTGGTCCGCATTGCCAGTTGTAAGTCGGACCCATTTCCAGTGAGAGTTGGACTCCACCAGGGCTGCCCTTTTGTCACCAATTCTGTTCATAATTTTTATGAACAGAATTTCCAGGCGCAGCCAGGGCGTCGAGGGGATCTGTTTTGGTGGCGACAGGATCAAGTCTCTGCTTTTTGCAGATGATGTGGTCCTGTTGGATCTACAGCTCTCAGTGGAGGGGTGTGCAGCCGAGTGTGAAGCGGCCAGGATGGGTGGTGCTGTGGGTAGTGACCGAAAGAGCAAGATCGCAGATACAAGCAGCCGAAAGGAGTGCCATGTGGCTGGGGAGAAGGTAGTCCGGGCCTCCCTGCTCCGGCTGCTGCCCCTGCAACCCGACCACAGATAACTGGAAGAAGATGGATGGATGGATGAATGATTTATATATGTATATATTTATATCTTTACACACACACACACACACACACACACACATATATATATATATATATATATATATATATACCATCTTGAAGATTGAACTATTTGCTCTCAGCATTCCAGCTTTGAGATACTTCACCCCGCAAGTCACTTTACCAACCCTGTCTGGTCAGCTATAGATAATGAAAGAAAAAGTCACTTGAAGATGCAGAATTTGCTAGAACAGTGAAAACATTCAGAAATTACACTTGAGTTATCAAATGCCAGAAGTTGCCATCCATGTCTCATCAATTGTAGGTGGTTATACCAGTGACTACCCTCTGCATAACCACACAAGCTGATGCCCTGAGTGAAAATCAGTCTTACGCAACAGTCTCACGAGCACACTACTGGTACATATCTCATTAACTTTTTCAAGGATTATGCTCTTTAAACAGTCATCTATCGTGCTTCCACATTCTGCCCCCTGTCATGCAAAAGTGTGTACCTGTACAGGACACCCACATAAATGCCTGGGCTTTCAAGTGTTAAACTACAGGAGGCCAGGGAAGGTCTGACTGCTGATGCAAAGGATGCTGGGAAGACTCTCCTGCCAATCTCCCCACAAAACATCACATAGCTTTACCCAAGCTGGTTTGCTGTCTTCAGCAAACTCAGCATCCATAATAAAATCCTGTATATGGTATTGGACCTTGCGCTGTTGGCGGGGTCGGTTGGATGCCTCCCCAGGAGGCACTGTGGATGAAGTGGATCCGGAGGCTGGTATCCAGTCCTTGCCCCACCTCCGCTAGGATCAATGTTGATACCGTGCCAACCTGTCCCAGTGTATGACTACCACATGTCTCCCATTTATCAATCTAACCCTGTAAACAGCATCCAAGAGTTTCTCTAGGACTGCACAGGGTCCAACCCAGTGGCTTATTAGTTTAGGGAAAAGGTCATTGTTCTTCTTCTCAAGGCCATAGACCCACACCTATACCCCTGGAGCAAAATCCTCTCCAGGACAGGGATTCAGTGTCTTACTCAACAGCAGTTTGACAGGGCTCGGAGGAGCGCAGGAATCTAACCATGAATATTTGTTCAAAGAAGACGACACTTACAAATGGGTGCATGTTCTCATATACACACAAACACGTGGATCATGATACCAGAAAGCCTTGATTTCTTTCTGGCTTGGATGAGCATGACATAACTGCATTTTATGATTAACTTGAAGTCTACTATGAAGTCACTTTGCTTCTTGTCATCTGTTTTATATGCCTCCACCCTTTCCTCATTATGAGCTCCAAGTGGAGATTGTTTGCCCTTCTACTTAGGGGGTATTAAAATAATTTAATAGAGGAAAATATACATTTATTGCAACTATTTGGTGTCACTCTTGCTGATCACAGCCTTGTGTTTGCTGCCTATTGGATAAAGAGTTTATATATCATAGTCACCATAATTACAAAGTCCAGTATAAATATTGTTGCCATTTTTCAAATTATTTGACCTCTCTGTCCTCATGAATCCTGATACTCCTTACCACTGATCCACTAATCCTGGTCTTTACTTGTACCAAGCACACCCACCCACTGGTCCCCCTTTCCCACACCAGCTTTATTGTACTAAAAAGTTTCCACTTAGATGCTGACCAAGACTCTCTGTATAGCAATCTACTAGCACCAAAGTCTATGATCTAAAGATCTTAACCAAGGTTGTAAAACTCATTTTAGCTCTAGGGCCACATGGAGGAAAATCTATTCTCATGTAGGCTGGACGAGTAAAATCATGGTATCATCAGAACAGTTTTATTTAATCTAAAAATTGCAGCTCATAGAATAATCTTGTGGGCCGGATAAGGCCTGTGAACAGGTTTAATCCTGTCCACGGGTTTATGTCCCTAATCTAAAATAATTGCCAATTCGTCTATAAGGGAAGCATCCTGCCTTCCAGGTATCCTTGCAAATGCTTCTGATGGGAGCACTCAACATTTGTTGTGGTAGTGTTCGTCACAGCAACAAATATTTTGAGCTTGTGCATTAAAATGCACAGTAGGTGGTCGTTACAATGAGCAGAAATTTTATAAGAGCCTTAATTCTGATGTTTAATGAGAGCTAAAAGAATCAAAGATATTAATCTTTTTTGTACATTTTACTTATCAAAAGGCAAATCACCTCAACAGGGCCTGTTTGGTGGCCTCAGGAAAACAAAAATGAGTGAACCACTAAGACAACCAAATGCAATCTGATTGCAAAAAAATTATAAATAAGAATTCAAAAAGTCAAATATGTATCAAGAAGCCCAAGACATCTCCTTATTTTACTTGAATAACTCAAACAATGCCATAGTCGGACAGAAAAGAAAAAAAGAATCCTTATTATAATGACAAGATAGGCTCCAGCATCCCCCACAACCTTGAGTGCAGGATAAGTGACAGACGATGGATGGATGGATGGATGGATAATGACACAAAGCCAACAACAAATGACATAAAGTCCATCAATTGTAAAAAGAAAAGTATACAGACAAATTTTCATGAATGCATGGAAGAGAGAACAACGAATCGAAAAACTTACATCCCTCCACAGATGAAGTAATTCAGTAGAATGAATTAAGTGTAGTGGAAAAGCATGATATTTTGTTCTTGTGACGCCAGTCACAAGAACTAGTTGTGGATATTTAAAAATGTATTAAATTTCATGATAGACAGCTCTGTTTCTGCAATGATTTCCAAGACACCCTTTTTTTCATGACGATAACGAGACGGTTACAAGATAAACATGGGGCTTTGATGACCAAAACCTGATGAGTCGTATATGAGTTTTCGTTGATGAGACGAGAATGGAGGAAAATGTTCGTGGGTCGTCTGTTTGACATCTAATATGCATGACATATCTTATTAATGTGCATGTCATCTGTCAATTCAAACCTAAAAAATGTCTGCAATGCATCCATTCCCTCTGGGTCACGCCCACCACCGCATGCAGCGTACATTTTACACACCTGCGCTTAATCGGCAGAGACATTGGACCACTGCGGCAGCGTCAGCGAAGAGGCTTGGTGGTCAGAAATGACAGGAAGACATATTTAAAATATGATCCAGCAGAAAAAAAAAACCTGAATGCACTGTAAAGTTAGATGGTGGCCACAAAGCAGGTGGAAAGAATACCACTAACTTCAAACCACCCAAAGGCTCATCACGCAGGCAATTTTCTTTGAAGGTAAGTAAGAAGTCCTGCTAACATATTGCATGCATACAATGTTACTCGACAATCGGCTTGTGATACATTTCATAGTAAGCTTACAGTAAGTTTTCCATATATTCTTGGTATAAATGGACTGCTAATTTCAGGCTAAAGTTAGTGTAACCGAGGGTTAGCGAAAATCATCTATCTTGAGTGCTTCCTCAAATAACAAGAGCGGAGACATCAGTTTCTTTCTTTCCTGACTCTTCTTTATTTTTCACTCCATCCTTACTCTGTCACCACCCAGCCACAACCACATACCACACTACCACTCTTTGTGGAGGCTTCAAAATAAGAACTCCAGTCACCAACCGCGGTTACAACTTAAAACAGAGATAAGTTCCGAAAGATATGTTACATATCTTCCCCCCCACAAAAAAACATCCCCGATTCAACTCCAGATCCACCAACGCAACATCAACCTGCACCCTTAACACCACAACGTTGTCCTGCCGTATTTACCTGTCTTTTTAAGTTGTATATATTTATATATGTGTGTTGTGTTTTTTTGTTTATTTTGTTAATTACATGAACTAACCAAACATGACAAAAGCCTTCAAGCAAACTGGTGGTCTCACAGTTCTGCCCGAACAAGAAACAGTCTGTTGTGGCCCACCAGAGTTTTGAACAAGGACCTGTATCACCCATGGCAAGCGACTCCTGTGCCCCAAAGTCCCCCTCTGGTAACCCCTTGTCCTGCAGCAAGGGCGCATGAACAGGAGGAGCTGGGGGTCTATCTTAAGAACGAGCAGGCACTGGTAGTGTGTAAGGTCTCAGTCTGCCATGATGGAAAACCTGCCCCTGCACACCAAGGTCCGAAGGGCTAGCAATATGGTAAGTCAGTCCTAGTTCCCCCTGAGATCCCGACACAGACATTATCCCGTAAGGCCCCTTCCAGTGGGGAGCAAGTTTCACACGGTCCTCCGTTGGGTTACGAAGCCACACCAGGTCCCCTATTGCATATGGATGATGGCGAACCGTTACATCATGGTACAGTTTTTGCTTCTCGTGAGCCTCAGTGCCACCCTGCGCTAGCAAAAGCAGTCTCCAACCTAGGTGCAATGGAAGAAACAAAGTCAGCATGAGAAAGAGGCAAGTCTAAACGCACCAAAGGAGATAGCACCAACACATCCCCCAGAACGCGAGCTTCCCGCCAGTGAGTTAGAAAGTATGGAGTGTAGCGGGTACAGACATGAACCGATGTGTTATAGACAAAATTCACCTGACTCGCCCCTGCAAGCAAGCAACGATTTAGCCAGCTAGTCAATGAGGGTGCGATTAATTCGTTTAACCATTCCGTCAGATTTGGGACTTTAAGGTGCAGTGCACGTTTTCTTAATTCCCAGAAGCCGACACAGTCTCTGCACAATCTCAGGTTCAAATTGCCCAGATCACTGTGGAACACTGTGCACCAGCAGATCGTCTTTGAACAAGCACTGTGCTACTGACATGGCTGCCTGCTCAGGGAGAGCATACAGGTTAACAATCTTGATGAAGTAGTCCTCCACCACTAACACATATCTGTTCCCCCAAGACGTTATCAGTAGTTCAAGAATGTGAACTCCCAATCTCTGAAATGGCCGAGTTGCCTGGACCCCCCCCTTATCGGTGCATGGTGTTTAGGCACCAGGGCCCTGTGGGTCTGACATGGGATGCACTGCTCACACCACTGTTGAATATCCTTAAACATGAAGGGCCGGTAACAAGATTGTCTTGTACGTTCCCACACTTGTTCCACAAAGAAATGTGCCAACACAAAGAGCCCCCATGCAGGTGCTGCAACACATCAGGTATAAGTGAGGTGAGCACGACAACTTGACGTTGAGCATCCCCTGTGAGGGGTGAGTTCAGTGTCCTGTAGAGAAGACCATTAACCACAGAGAGGCGAGGACATTAAGTCCATAATTTTCAAAGCCAGCGGGAGCTACCTCTTATCTGCCCCTTAGGTGGCTGAGAACCACCGCCTTCAAGCATGTCTATTACCTGCTTAACATCTGGATCAACCTGTTATAATAATGTCTGTTTCATCATGGGGGAGTGCCTGCATAAGTGACAAATCCTGTGTCACTGTCCAACACCACATGCTGTCCCGTGGTGGTGGAGTCAGAGGCAGGGGGGTACACGGTGGGAGGTTGAACCAGCTGAGTGTCGGTGTGGGGAACACTGGGCTCCCCATCAGAGCCTATGGAGGTGATCACACCGCCCTCGGGGTCTTGCGGCTGTCGTGAGAGTGCGTCAGCATGAGTATGCCATTGCCCGTCCTTGTGTTTTATAACCTAGTTAAATGGATCCAACTCCAATATCCACCTTGCTCTACGTAGGATCTCTGTAGGATCCTTGTAAATAGACATGCCGCGCAGACTGAGTAGAGCCCTGTGGTCTATGATGATGGTAAAGGTAGCTGAACCAATGAAATGCCTGAATTGGCGCACAGCCCCCACTATAGCCCACAGCTCTCTGTCAAAGGAGGATCAGTGTTTCTCTCGGGACGTGAGGGATTGACTGGCATATACCACCACTCGCTCCAGTCCATTTCTGTCCTGAGCCAACACAAACCCAACTGCTTCCATGGAAGCATCGGTGTACACCTTAAAGGGGACATTGAAGTCCGGCGTAGTGACGACCAGGGAAGATGAAATCACCTCTTTCAGGTAGTCAAAGGCTGTGTTACATTCAGTCGACCAATCTGAAAGGTGTATCCTTGCAGGTGAGGTGGTGCAGAGGAGCTGCGCGCAGGGCAAAGTCCTTGACAAAACGCCAGTAGTAAAAGCAAAGGCCCACAAATGCCTTCATTTCAGTTGGATTCTGTGGTGTGGGCCATTTTCTGACTTTGTCCGTGTTTCTTGCAACTATTTGGTGTCACTCTTGCTAATAAAGGCCTTGTTTTTACTGCCTATTGGATAAAAAGTTCAAATATCATCGCCGCCATAATCACAAAGTCCAGTACAAATATTGTCAGGGCTCGGGGTGTAAGCCATGGTGAGAAACAACATGTCCTAGGAACACCAAATGATCTCAAGCCAGGTGGCACTTTTTAGGATTCAGCTTGAGATCCGCTGCCTGGATCCTAGAGAAAACCTCGTACAGACTGGAGAGATGGTCCTAAAAGATAGGGCCATATATCAGGATGTCATCAAGGTACACCATACACACCTGCCAGGGAACCCCTCTGAGCACCAGCTCCATCATGCGCTGGAACGTTGCAGGTGTGTTCGTGAGGCCCATTGACATCAACCACGACTGGTAGAGGCCCTGACCCTTCGTGGAAGCAGTTTTCTCCCTGTCTTCTTCAGCAACCTCGATCTGCCAGTAGTGCTGAACCACAAGGAGCCCGCCAGTTGATCAAGGGTCTCGTCCACTCTGGGTAGCAGGTGACAGATAGATATGTTAAAGATAAGTTACATCAGCTTTGTTACGCTAACATCAATTCTTGTATGCGTGTGTTACAGTGCGTGCGGAACATGCAGGGATTTTGCCAAGTGTAATGAACTGCAATACTGACCCTTGTTTGATTGAAGGAATTAAACATGGGGGAAAATATAGCAATTAAGACCAGATGCTGTCCTCCATGTGTCTAACACATGAACACACACACACACACCGCTACTGAGAAAGAAAGATCAGAAGGCTTAAGGACAGGGTGGGTTATCAAGCTATGTATTTATTTTTTTTGGCTTGTGTGATAAGACCATTCTATTGTCTTAACATGGTAGTATTTTGACTTTTTATAGTATTTTGAGTGTTTTTATGCTATACCCACATTTAATTGTTTTGTATTCACCTGTAAACCTTTACAAGAGATGTACATCGTATTCAGAGAAGGAAAAATGGTATCTCTTCTTTTTTCGTTTTTTCGTCAACCAGGTCCCAGAGACCAGAACTCATACAGAGTAACCTGGTGGTCCAAAGAACAGTCCTCTATCCCAGCAGCCTTTGCCGCAAGATCTGAATATAAGTTAGACTCTTTGGGGTTGTATGATGTCTGATAAAAAATCATATGATCTTAATTGCACTGACAGACCAGGTCAAGCTGAGCATGTGTGCCCCACATCCTTCGCATATTTTTGGACATGTGTATGTTCATTGCACATTAGCAAATTCTCAGAAATGAAGCAACAATTGCCAAAGTAAGAATGTCTTTGGAGTAATGAACATTGATTCAAATGTTGCCACTTTATCTGTGTGTAATGCATAATCCTTGAATCAGAAAGTATTCCCCAATGGGTGAAAACCTTGTATGTCAAAGAGCATTCCTTTATTATTGTAATTATTGGTGAAAATAGGCAATCTACAAGCTCGCAATGTGTTTGACATAGATCTGCTATTTTCACAACTTATGTGTGACACCCTTATATGATGAAGTAGGGCATCGATTCATAAATAGTTGAAAGATGTTAGGAAAAAAGTTGAAATATGGAAATAAAAGTTTTCTGCCCATGTGATGGAAAATTTTAATGACTATGTGTGAAATGTCTTGTACTTATGGAACATGTTGTTGTGTTGTAACTTGCGCAGTGGACACTTTGACCCCAAACTCGGCATCTCTGTTATGTAATGTGCTGCCGTATTGTGACTCTCATAGCAAACATAACTTCTCCATGTCTCACCATAAACCATAACTGTGTGTATGGAAAGTTAAATCTTTCCCCCCTTACACGTCATGACATGTCATGACATGAACTCATGACCCCTTACAGTCATGAGTTCACCCTTCTAAAAGTCCGCCTACCAAGATATGGACAAAGTAGCAGCGCTTTGACCAATCATATGTAGCCATTTGCTTTGTATGAAACCTTTTTGCTTCATAAACCACTTCCGTATAATGTACAGGAAAACACTACATTGCAAACTCTGTGACATGCTTTCCCCCATTGCAATGGAAAAAAAACGCTGACTGGATTGAAACCGTGTGTTATTGGTGACACAAGTGAAAAAATTACACAAATACTTGCCGTTGTCGGCAGGATTCCATGACTGGCCATGCGGATTGGATCAAACGGTGACTGATCAGTCCAGGACTCCTAGCCTCTGTTTTTGCAGGAGGATCGTCATTCCTTCTGTTGACGACCACCATGGAATCCATCCATCCATTGTCTGCTGCTTAGCCTGCACTTAGAGTCACGGGGGACGCTGGAGCCTATCGCAGCTGTCATCAGCCAAGAAGCAGGATACACCCTGGACTAGTCGCTAGTCAATCGCAGGGCCACATATACAGACAGACAGCCATTCACTCACTCAATCATTTGGGGCAATTTTCCCAATTAACCTGTTGCATGTTTTTGGACTGTGGGAGGAAAACAGAACGCACGGTGGCGCAGTGGTTAGTGGTCACAATGCAAAGGACCCGTGGTCGATTCCAACGAGGGGACCTTTCTGTGTGGAGTTTGCATGTTCTCCCCGTGTCTGTGTGGGTTTCCTCAAGGTTCTCCGGTTTCCTCCTACAGTCCAAAGGTTAATTGGTTAATTGGAAAAAATTGGGAAAATTTCCCCGAATGACTGAGTGAGTGATTGGTTGTTTTTCAAAGATGGTGAAAGAATATTTTAGCTTAGAAGTGCTCTTATAGCATAGTAGTGAAGAAATATGTAACTTAGAGGTGTTCTTATAGCATAATAGTAATTGGTATGTAAATTAGAATAATCCTTAAAGAAGAGACACTGTGTCCTTGTGTTTAACATAGCCAACGGTGCAGGTGTTTACATAGAAGTACATGAGCACAGCAGAAGAATGGGCAACCACAAAAACATGGGGACCTTCAGCAGAAGGCAACAGGTGGCACCCAGGAAAGCCTTGGATGCCTGAAGACAAAACAAAGAGCGCAAGTAAGAGAGGGGTTGCCCACGGAGAAGAGGAGAAGACAGGTCATGCCGACTGTCTCGCAAGATGTCTGGAGCGAGTGACTGGGTAGAAGATAACAATAGCCATGGCAATAATTGTCAACACCAAATAAGGATGTGAAGGACAACTTTAACCGCCCCTGAAACCTTTATAATCATATGAGTAAAAACGATTGATGTTCTTCTGCAGTATCACCCACTTGCGGGTGGTTGGCAGAGAACCCAGAGCTGTGTGACTCCTGTATTCTTGCTGACAGAATTAAATTCTGTTTGATCAGACTGCACTTGGAAAAGTTGTCCTTCCCTCCTTCACCTGATCGACTTCTGATTCGACTTCTCCAGTGCATTCAATAGTGTCCTCCCCCTCCTCCTCAAGGACAAGCTGCTGAGTGTGCAACTTCACCCTGACATCACTGCCTGGATCCTGGACTACCTCACAGGACGACTGCAGTATGTCAGGGTGGACGGCGGTGTTTCTGAGGCCGTGATGTGCAGCACAGGTGTGCCCCAAGGTACTGTCCTATCTCCATTCCTCTTCACTCTTTTCACCTCTGACTTCCGACACAAGTCCAGTTCCTGCCACCTCCAGAAGTTCTCTGACGACTCTTCCATCGCTGGATGCATCACCAACGATGATGAGGAGGAGTACAGAGAGCTGGTTGCGAGTTTTGTTGAGTGGGGCAACCAAAATCACCTCCTACTCAACATCTCCAAGACTAAGGAGGTGGTAGTGGACTTTAGGAGGAATAGGAGGAGACCTATACCAAATCACCATCCAGGGTGAGGAGGTGGGGATAGTGGACTCCTACAAGTACCTTGGAGTCCATATTAACAATAAACTGGACTGGACACACAACACAGATGCCCTATACAAGAAGGCTCAGAGCAGGATGTTCTTCCTGAGGAGACTGAGGTTGTTTGGTGTTTGCAGCGTGCCCCTTAAGACCTTCTACCAGTCTATGGTAGCCAGCGCACTCTTCTTTCCTATAGTGCACTGGTGGGGTGGTGCCAGGACTGGTGAGGTCAACATGCTCAACAAGCTTGTGAGGAAAGCTCGCTCAGTGGTGGGACTCAACCTCGACCATCTTGAGTCGGTGGCTGTGCGGAGGGTGAGGGACAAACTGGGAGCTATCCTGGACAAT
>CAAKHD010010853.1:11464-37920 GCA_901007705.1 Fistularia tabacaria | reverse complement strand
GGCGGTGCCAGGACTGGTGAGGTCAACAGGCTCAACAAGCTTGTGAGGAAAGCTCGCTCAGTGGTGGGACTCAACCTTTACCATCTTGAGTCGGTGGCTGTGCGGAGGGTTAAGGACAAACTGGGAGCTATCCTGGACAGTCCTTCCCACCCCTTCACAACGAGCTGTGGCATATGAGCAGCTTGTTTAGCCAGCGGCTCATCCCACCCCAGTGCAGAACTGAACGCTTCAGACGCTCTCTTGTGCCCACGGCCATCAGACTGTATAACAGTAGTCTGGACGGGACACAACCCTGACTGCCTGGGGGGCATCTGTGCTACCGCCACCCCATCACTCCGTCACCCACTCACACGTGTGGTGCCCATAACTACCACGGGTCACTTTGGTTCTTTCAATCTATTTATTCTTGCTCATGTGTGTAAATGTGTATGTATATATATGTATGTGTATGTTGTGTATATTGTGTATATGTGTATATATATTTATGTAGGTATGGGTATGTGTGTAAAAATGTATGTATACGTGTGTTTGGGAATGTATGGTTACTTATGTTATTATGTGTTTGCACTGATATATGTGTGTATATATCTTTCCTATTTTGTTTTTTTTCTTTCTCTAATGTTGCTCCCGCAACACCCGATTTCCCCTATGGGGATCAATAAAGTATTATCTTATCTTATCTTATCTTATCTTATCTTATCTTATCTTATCTTATCTTATCTTATCTTATCTTATCTTATCTTATCTTATCTTATCTTACCTTTCTTTCTTCCTGAGCGGTGAGAGGAATAGTACACTTTATCTGCTCATGACTTTAATTTTTCATGTTCAGATAGTTGGGTTTCTTGTAGGAACTTTATCTGGCAGTTAACTTGTCTCAGCTGGTGTAATATTTTCTTTTTCTTAATTGGGTTATGAAGACCCTTAAAATTATAGCTTACAACTTTTAGTGTATTCATTACTCAGTTTATCTATAATGTAATACTCCAATACTGAAAGCAACGGAAGAGAGGCAGGAGGCAGAGGTAAGTACATCGTATAAATCATGTCCTATTCTGAAGGTTTTTTGGAGTGGGACCAGACAGTATCACCAAACAGATTGGGGTAAACTACGAAAATTACTGCAGCTGTACCAGGGCTTTTTAGCTTGGACAGAAAAAAAAATGTACCTGACAATAGAAAATAATCTCAATGTTCTCATGTTTAACACAGATGGTACAGATGGTGGTTTGGGCCTAGTCCCTAGCTGCCAAACAAGCAGCAAAAGTGCATAGTCTAGATTGAAGGTAACTGCTTTTTTTTTTTTTTTTCTTTCTCTAATGTTGCTGCTGCAACACCCAAATTTCTCCTATGGGGATCAATAAAGTATTATCTTATCTTATCTTATCTTATCTTATCTTATCTTATCTTATCTTATCTTATCTTATCTTATCTTATCTTATCTTATCTTATCTTATCTTATCTTATCTTAAGTGTGCTGAGACAAAGAAATAGAAATTAAGTAAAAAGAAAAATAGTCATCATTCAGGCTTTGGCAGAACTGACTTATGAAGTTTCTATCAAATCAAACACCTCTTTACAGTCATGTAGCTTCAAGTATGTTCACAAAACTTAACTTTGAAGGACAAATATATCTCCTCTCATAATAGTTATTATAGAAATGAGTGTTAGCTTATGTTTATTGTGAAAAATTGTTTGCTCCACCTAGTGTCCCACCGTGTGATTTCACATGTGAATTGGGTTTGATACATAACAAGAATACAAGAGCATAATGGAGATAACTTTTAATACAAAAGTCTCCAGTCATAATCATTACCAGTTCTTTCTATTTTTGTTACATATGGGTAAGGATATGCTTAGCTTTTCAGCTCTGTCTGTTAGAGTCCTCTGGGAGAAATGTATTGACATACTCCATGGCCTTTTGGGGGTCCACAAATTCCTTATCTTCACCCTGATATGAAACCTGGAGTCTGGCTTGGCAGAGGAGACCATAGCGGATTTCTTTCCTACCTCGTAGTGCTTTTCGTACATCTGTAAATACAGCTCTCGCCTGAGCTACACTGGCGGTGTGGTCTCGGTATATGGCAATATTTTGTCATCTGTCTCGGGCTTTCCGCAGAATTTCGTCTCCATTGTAGTGCAATTTCGCAATGATCATCAATGGTTTCTCCCAATTCGCCTGGGTTCCTGGTAGCAAACACGCGGTGTGAACGGTCCACCTTTATGTCCCAGTCCAGCTGTAGGACTTCTCTGATAACTTTTGACGACCTCTTTGGGAGAGCTGGCATTCAGTTGCTCTGTCTCATCTTTCCCTCCATGTTCTCGCAGCGCTCTTTGAGGGTTGACACTTGATTTTGAAGGTTGCTAACTGTGGCTTGTAGCGAGCTCACTTCGTCGGACCATGTTGACAATCCGCCTTTCATATCCCGTATGTCTGCCTTAATATGGTCAACTTCTGCCTGGATAACTTTCGCGATATTGGCGACTTCAAGTCTCATTCCTTGCACTTCCGTTTTAAGTACCCTATAGTCCTCCGACAGTGCACTTTTATGTTTGTCTCTTATGATTTTGCAAAGCAATGGGTAATGTATTGATTACTCATCCCACCCACCACCCCAGCCCAAATCTATCTGAAGACATTACATCAGCAGTTATAAATATTTCCTCATCACCAAGTGTTTTAGCACTATTTGTATAGAATGAGTCTGTTGTTAAAAAAGAAAATGTAGAGAAAACAGGAAAAGGAGAAAAGTTATATTGACCATTCATTCACCTGTAACCTCTGTTTAACTACTTTGTGTTGAACTTTGGAAAATGTAAAGTCAAATATCGCTCTTTCTTTTACTCTACCGCTTACTGTCTTTCTCATATGGACTTCTCCAACTCAGAGAGGAGGAGATGAGGATGAGACGACTGAATGGAGTGTGTGTTATGAAATGTGCAGATCAGGATAGGACCATATGAACAAATGAGCAAAGTGTGGAAATGTATTTCAGGAAATGTTCAGAGTAAAATCATCTTTGGAATTGGGTGGAGGTTTCAAACTGAAAGTAAGGGTCATGATAAGGATTTTCATTGTAAAGGTTAAGAGTCGATGAGGCCCCTCACAGCAACAGCAAGGTGTGTGTGCATGTGTGATTGTATATTTGTGTGTGTGTGTATATGTGCCTATCTGTCGCCCTCAAATACTCCAAAGAGCTGATGCGGACAAAGATGATAAAAAGAAGAGAACAGTGGGGGGAGTAATGGTTGAAGTGTCATTGAAGGAGAGGTAAAGAAGGTGCAAGATGAAAGGACAGATGGGGAGGGAGTGGGGGGGGAGTATTCTCTTCATGAATAAAATATCAGTTCAGCTTCTCTTTCCCTCCATGCAAAACAGACAAAATTAATAATGAAATGTTTGGAATTTAAGCAGCAGTAAACAGATTACGGAGCAAAAGAAGAGCACATACACACATTCAAACACACACACACCTCGAACAGAAAAGCATCAACTTCAGGTCCAATATGTATATATGTATATGTAACAGGTATGTACGTGATCGTGTATACACACACACACACACACACACACACACACACACACACACACACATATATATATATACACACACACACATACATACATACCTACATACATACATGCATGCATATAACATACATACACACACAAACACACACACACACACACACACACACACACACACACACACACACACACACACACACACACATATATATATATGACCCCTAGATAAATTTGATTACTACTATATGGCATTATAACTTATCTTATAACTTCGCTTCTATAAGTAAATTTACTTGAGTAGGAATGCCCAAACACACAAACACGGTCAGCAGAGTGACAACTTCACATTCACACATTGGTACTCAACAGAATTGGAAGCTCAGTTGCTTCCCCAGGACTTAATCAATAAAAATTGGTTAGTTGATGGGTATCTACCTCCTTCACAATACAGCTTTCAGTCAGTGTTTGAAAATAGCAGGTAACAGGGTACAGCACAAAGGAACCCCAGTTAAATTCTGACAGCGTAACTTTTTTGTATGGATTTTGCATGTTCTCCCCTTATCTGCGTGGTTTTCTTTCACTTTCTCCGGTTTCCCACAACAGTTCAAAAACATGCGGCAGGTTAATTGGAAAAATTGGGAAAGTGCCCAGATGTGCAAATGAGAGAGTGAATGGTTTTCTGTCTGTATATGTGGCCCTGCAATTGACTGGCAACCAGTCCAGGGTGTACCCCACCTCTCATCCAATGACAGCTGGGATAGGCTCCAGCATCCCCCGCTACCCTGAATGGGATAAGGGGTAGCTAATGGATGGATGGATTGTGAAAGGCTGGCACTGGTGATCAAAAGATTGGGACTTCAACTTTTAGAAGGTAACCATGTGGATGATCGTTTCTGACTAAATAATACGGCGAGGCACATGATGGGAATCGGAGTGCCTGAAAAGGACCTAAAAGTCAAGTGCTTCAACCTCAATGATATTCTTTTTTTTTTTTTTTTTTTTTTTTAGCTTCAATGAATTAAAATACAAAGATTGCTGTAATAGCCCTCACATATGATAAAGGTATCAACTGGAGGCCTTTTCTTCACAATTACTTTGATAATTCATAGAATAAATGTCTCCATACAGATACAGTTAATGTGACAAAAAGAAGAGGAATCGTTCCTCCTCCTATCTCTCTTTTGTAAGCCAATTACATAATTCAACAGGAATCTGAGCCTGACTACTGCTGGCTCTCCTCATCCGACCTCCAGCAGAGGGGAGAGGACGTGTAACAGTCCGGCTTGGTCGACTCCTCCTTGACACACATTAAGTGTGACTTTCACCCCAGGCAGGGCAAATTGTGCATCTCCAGTCACATAAATGTCTGTCAAGGCCTTCACTGGCAGCTCACACAATGATAGAATGCTGCAGTGTTGTGCATGTTTGTGTTTGTGTCTGTGTGTGTTGGTTGTGTGTAGATGTGTGTCGGTGTGCACACACATATGGCCTATGGGATCCACACATGGCCGCCATGCTATCAGCAGCGAAAAGGGAGTAGAAATGGATGAATGGAGGCTTTTCAGCCTCGAAACAGGAGCCCTTTTCACAGCGTAAAGAGTCAGGAGCTGCAAGGCCAGCCACACCGAACAGAGAGCCCAAGGGTGACTGTCTGAAAGGTCGGTTTCTCGGGTAACATAATAAAGGTAAACAACAACTGTAGGCAGAAAAAAAAACAAATGTTCCTGCTGTGACAAAAAGAGCCTCGAAGGGCTTAGTTCGTGAAGGTCTCGGCAACTGTGACACAAAAACAAAATCCAAAAAAGCAGTCATACTTGAGACAATTATAATATAAATGCATTCAACAAGGATCCAAAACAAGGGCACCCAACACGTCAATCCCGATATACTGGTCGACAGCAATGGCAACGCGGGTCGATCGCAGACCCCTGCCTTTCAAAATAAACTCTTCTGCACAACTTAAACGACTCAACCGCAAGTCACAGAATACACTGCAGTAAAGGTAGTGTGGGTAGATCGCGTGTCATTAAAAATTGCTCTTAACCTATCATCTATCCCCGCTGCGGCATTGACCCACTTGACTGACATGCAGTACAGCCGATCCAAGATCTCAATCCAAATACCGTTCCACCATGACTGATTGACATTTGGAGGTGTGTTTGAGGCTGGGCTGCCTATTAGTTGACTGAGTCCATTCAGTGCAAGACATCATCATAGTAAGGTGTATAGCCAAAAAGGTACAGAATTGGATAGTGCCATACATGTTCATGCTATTATGCAAGAGAAACAATACATATTTTAAATAACAGAATAGAATAGAATAGAATAGAATAGAATAGAATAGAATAGAATAGAATAGAATAGAATAGCCATCGGTATAATATAGTATAATTTAATAATTAAAAAAAAATATTCACATACTGGAATGTTTGCAAATCATCTCTCATCTCTCGTCTCACTGGTCTAGATTGAATAGCCCAAATTCCGAAAAAAAAAAAAGGCTGGAATTCAGAATGCAATGATTTGCAAATCATATAAAATTGTATTCCTACCAGAACATAAACAACATATCAGGCAGTGAAAGTGAGACATTTTACCATTTCATGGAAAATATCAGCCTATTTTCAATTCAACACATTTCGAAAAAGTTGGAGCAGGGCAATGTCTGAAGTTGTGTTGCGCCCCTCGTCTTTTAATAAGTGTGTAAAGGTTAAGGACGTGAAGAGATTGGTTGGGGGAGTTGTCAGAAAGGACTATCATTCCATTCTTGTCTGATGCAGGACTCTAGCTGCTCAACAGTCCTGAGGCCTTTGTTGTTATTTTTCGTTTCATGATGCATCAAATGTTTTCTATTGGTGAAGAGCCGGACAGCAGGCAGGCGACTTCTGCATTCAGCCCTGCAGACCCATGCTTTTGTGATGAATTCAGGATGTAGTTTAGCATTGTCTTGCTGAAAGAGACATTGTCTAGATGGGAACATGTTGCTATATGTACCTTTATGTACTTTTCAGCATCAATGCTACCTTTCCAGATGTGCAACCTTCCAACGCCAAAGGCACTAATATAACACCACACCATCAGAGACACATGCTTTTGAACTGTCTACTGATTACAAGCTAGATGGTCCCTCTCCTCTGCAGTCCGCAGGCAGCCATGGCTTTCAAAAAGAATTTAAAATCTTGATTCATCCAACCACAGAACAGTTTTCCATTTCACCTCAGACCATTTTAAATGAGCTTTGGCCTGGAGAGGATGACAGCCTTTCCGGATTTTGTTCACATATGGCTTCTTTTTTGTATGATGTTGCATTAACTTGCATCTGTGGATTGCATGGCAAGCTGTGTTCACAAAGTGATTTCTGGAAGTGTTCCTGAGCCCATCAAGTGATGTCCAGAAGAGAATCACACCTGTTTTTAATGCAGTGCTGCCACAAGAGCTCAAAGATCACAAGTGTCATGTTCCCAAAGCAAGTGTGCTTCAGTACATATACTGTCGGAATTGAACTTGTCCAAAAATAATGGAGGCAAAGCCGTGATATCGTGTTGCCAAACCGCAAGTACTTCATTAACGCACTGGAGAGCAAGACGAACGATACACCTTCAACCACAGCAAAAATAAATGCGATCGCCCCCCCCGGCAGCACCGAGGGGAAATGACCAAAGCAGACAAGCACAACCCAATGCGTCACAACAAGCATTCAGTTTTGACCTCCGGCCTTGTCCCTTGCACACATTATACACTGTAGATGGTGGGGTCTTTAAAGTCTTCGCAATTTTTCATTGAGGAATTGCATTTATCCATTGTCAACCACTTTTTTCCAACACCTTGCGGTTGCAGGGATGCTGGAGCCTATCTCACTTAACCATTGCCCCACTGTGCCGCCCCATTGAGAAACATTTTTCTGAAATTGTTCCATGATATTTAGACATAGTTTGCAGCAGATAGGTCAACCTCTGCCCACCTTTACATCCAACAAGTTCCACAATTTTTCAATGATACCCAGTCATGTTAATGACCAGTTACCTGATAGCCCAATGCGGTTTTCAAATTCCCCTTGAGTTCTTTTTGATTTCTCCAATTACTTTTCCTGACCTTTGTTGCCACTGTTTTAACTTTTTTGAGATGTGCTGCTGCCAAATCCAAATGAAGTAATATTTTTCATGAAATGGTAAAATGTCTCAGGTTCAACATGAAATGCTATTTATGTTCTATGTGGTTCCAAATGTAGAGTTATGAGATTTACATATCACTGCATTCTGTTTTTATTTACATTTTACACAGCATCCAGACTTTTTCTGGAATTGAGGTTGTAATCTGGGTGCCTGAAATTTCAGAAAGCCCACATTATGCCACCTTTAGACTATAATCGTTCATGAATCGTTCACTCGTTCATGAAAGTGAGTCTCCAACATAAGGTCCTTTCCAGTACTCTACATGAAATGTAAAAATAGGGTTACACGAAGCAAATGGGACAATTCAGGAGCACTATGAATGTTGAGGTAGGGTAACTGTTTGGAAGTTCTTGCAGTCAATGGGCAGCTTCCAAACGATGGACCAGCCATGCTAACCGTCATCATCATCATAAAACCTGAGACAACCCAGGAGGTCTAAACTCATAAATTAGGCATAGCAGTCCCTTCTGCTTTCAGTCTTTGTAGAGGATCAGAGATAATCCATTGTTACCTCCAAAAGCTTTCAAAGTTACATGTTGGGAGCTTTCACTTTGTAGTTAATAGCTGCAAACACAGCCATGCTGGAAATTGAAGTGTGACACTTTTTATTTTCATTCTTTAGAAGATGCCACAATTTGGCACAAAGCTGTCTCTTCTGTCTCAAAGACGAAAGACCAAGGTCAATGACAATGCAAAGCAGAGGTTTACTAGCAGAGACTACGAGAATCTCGGCTGCGCCTAAAACTAATCTGCGCCCTTTCTGTTTCATCATCACGTGCATGTGTGCATCTGTGCATCACGTGCATCTGTGTCTGGTGTGTGACTGTGCCAGCTCTATCTGCTTATCATAAGATAAATGAGGTACATCTGTCCTTGATGATAGAGCCTCTTTAGATAGTGTTGTCACTTTGCTCCTCAGAGGGTTAGTGGAAATCACAATGTCTGTCAATAAATGAATATATGTTTGGACACTTGGAAGGAAACCAGAGAAAACCCACAGAGATAGAACATGTGAACTCCACACAGAACAGTCCCCTTTGGGAATCCAACCAGAGTCCTTTGTGCTGTGAGGCCGAAGCCCTAACCACTGCGCCACCGACATACAAAGATAATTAAATAAAAAATGAAAGGATATAGGACGGGCCTGATGATTTCTGTGGTTGACTACTATATTATTTGCGGTCTAGTAAGTACCTGATAAATTACTATCATACAAACTTACATGACAAAACGTTTTGAAAATAATTCCAAAAATAATTCACATTATTTTAACATTAGTTATTGTGTTCATTGTTAACTACATGTCCACCAACAATAAAAAAAAGAAAAAGAACTAAGGTTTGCAGTGATTTTTGTGATCAGTGTAAAAAATTATATTGAGATTTATAAAGGAGATCTAAAGGATATAGAATCTGCTTGTTATTTAGAGGATTAAATCTTTTTTAACTGCAAATAAAAAAATGTAGATTTTAATTTTAGTGTATCTGAAATGTGGGAACAGTCCTGTTCCTAGACATCTTATCTATACATAATTAAATTATCTATTTGATTAAGTAGATTACTTCACAATTAACAGGCCATTAAGCACATTTGTCAAATTCCGCTTGACTATACAAAACTGAGACAGACTATTTTTTTGTTTGTTTTTTTCTTAATTGGCCCTGTTTCAGATGAAAAATGATAAGCCCTTTACAATGTCATCATGGTACAATAAAACTGTCTTTCTAGCATCTACTTTTGGTCGCTTGAACTTCTTTTGGTCACTTGATCGTCTTTTGATTTCCATTATATATTGTTAAGAACAGTCAGTTTCCTAATTAATGTATAACAGTCTCTGGTAGCTTATGGTGGAAGATCAAAAACTTTCATGAATGAGTTATAATGCTTAACTTAAACTTGCTTCTATGGAAAGTGTTTTTCTTAAGAAACACATTAAAACCTCCTTCTAAAGAGGGGCGTTGGACCCCTTAAACAGTGGGTGGGATATCTATCTATGTAAGTCCCTCTGTGAATATCTTGGGCACTAGTCTTATGAAACAGTCAGTCCTCGTCGACAGCTTGTGCACACTAAATTGCGAACACCTCAGAGGCTCTGAGCATAAAAAAAAGCTTAAAGGACCTAAGAAAAAATTAGGTACACATGATGGGAAAATGTTTAAATGTTTCATCTTTACTGATCACTTGTGACAACAAATGTAATTTGCGAGGAGGACCAAGTTTTTTTTTAATACCAGCTTTAAATACTTTTGAACCCTCACCAGCTGGTGCAATCTGTGTGTATGTTTGTGTGTGTGCATGCGTGGAGATACAGCAAGCTGCTCGTCATCTCTCACTTGGCATCATGGCAGTTGCATGCTGGAAGAGGAGTAAGGAAATCAAACTCGCTATACTGGCCCGCAGATCTCATCTCTGACACCCCCATATTTCTCGTCTTGTCATCTTGTCATCTTTCTCCCTCAGCCTCTCACTTTCAATCACGCCGCTCTTTCTATTTGCTTGCCTGTATCTGCGTGGGGACCTGTTGCAACCCCTGCTGCTCTTCATTCACCCCGGCTTGCCTGCTCACCCCCAATTTCTCCTTTGCCTACCTAGCTTACTTTCATCCATCTCCTCAGTCGAAACCAGATGCATTTCTCTGCTCAAGTCTGGTACTCCTTTTACCCTACCTCCTAAACCTCCCCAGCCCACCCACTCGTCTCTGTTACAACTCCTCTCCGCTGACAATGAGGGCCCTCCATAGTCACCTCACCTGTTTAAAAGTGAAAAGGGAAGATAATCTGTTTTCTACATCAACGCCATTATTTATTTCTAAGTGTCAGATGATGGAGTACATTATTAAGGTGTTCAGGTGCAGGTTGCAAAGCAGAACATAGCTTGTACATGCTAAGCTAACTAAATTAAGCATCATCAATCCATAATTCAAGACGGCAGATTCATACATGTAAACAGATGCTGCCAAATTATGATCGATCTTTGCAGTTTAACAGCTGCAACAACATCAGTAAGAGTACAGAACCGGATTCGCACAAGGTTTTGTCAGTGGGGTAACAAAGCAGTGGGGTAACAAAGCAGCGCAATTAATATGTCAAATGATTTAAAATGTGGCTCCTCATCAAGGCTATTTCTTTAAGAAATTGGTCCTGCATGATATACAGTAAAGGCGTATTAAATATTGATCATTTTTAGGTCACTAGCATTGTTCAGAACCATACAGCATTTTTTACTGCTGTACATTTGTCAGATAACTGCACCCTCATTAAAGCTTATTAGGCCAAATAAAAGTCCTGCCAAGTTGACGCAAAATCATTTACTCTCTGTCTGGCCAATGTACTGTGTTTATGGTGCTTGGTTCAAAATGTTTTTTCCTTGCAAAATGTCCTTTTAAATCTTAAGTTTGTGTGATATTTGTGACAAGCTCCGAACTGAATCTTGATGATCAGCTGTCACTCCCTTGGATATCTGGGACTAACCGGCACATTGTCGAAGCATCTTGACAGCCACATCAACAGGCTGGAGAGGATAAGGGACAGTGTGGCACAGGAGGTAGAGCGCTTTCCCTTGGATCCAAACATTTCTGGTTCGATACCTGGCTTGTTGAAGTGTTGTTGAGCAAGATACTGCTCCCCTGGTGCTGCTAGGCAGCACCCAACTGCTCATGGTTCATCTGGGATGGGTTAAATGCAGAGAATGAATTTCCCCACAGGGATTAGTAAAGTATGTATTATTAAAGGCTCTTCTATTAATCCAGACAATCTCTGCCTAACAGACGGCAACCTTAAATAGCATGCATTTAGGCCATATACCGTGCACAGAGTGCAAGTAAGTTTGCTCAGCTGGGCTTTTTTCTTCCTGTTGTATACACCAAGCTCAAAATATTAAGGGAGGGAAAATTCCACAGCGTCAGTCTGCAGTCAGGTCTTGGACGTAGGCAGAAAATCTTACCCATCTGACACAATAACCTGTCTGGAGAGCATTGAGCCCTGTGTGGCAAATTGATTTTACAACTAAATCCAATGACGACATGATTATCCTGAAGTGTAACATCATGTTCTACCACAAATCCTCCAGAATCACTACCTCCCAAATAATTCTTGAACATGGGTAATAGTTGTGGTCTACTCTTGCTTCTTCTATGTCAGAATTATATCCAAGATTAGGACATTCTTTTTTCACTCAGCCATCTTGTAATTTACTAAATTGAAAATTCTTCTATTTAGAATCTACCAAACTTCTCTTACCTTTTCAAACTAGCACTGAACACAGCGACCAAGTAAAAACAAAAAAACAATCTATATGAGAATGTCAGATGTACAATAACACGAGCGTTTAACCAGTCCGAGTCTTTTTGTTGCAGCCCTGCCTGTCAACCTGGGTGCCAAAAAAGTAAATTAATTAATTCAATTAATGTAAGTTTTAAATGGCGCAAAAAACAAGTGAATTTGGAATTGGCATAATGCATTCCAGTGGGAGAAGCAGTAGAAAAAACATTCACCATTCAACATCTCGAGCAAGAATTCTCTGTTTTAGCTAGCTATATTTCAGTATTGTAGCAATGTTCCAAAAAGTAATAATTCATGCAGGATAGATTGCTCTGAACTGGGGGGTTGCAAGATACTGGTATAATTGTAACATTTCTAAGCATTTTGAGTGGCATCCCAATTTGAATTTTAAAGGCTATCAAGTTGTGAAACAAATGTGAGGATTACATGAGTTTGTTTATGATTGCCATAATACAAAAGCAGCAAAGGCAGTGAAAGTGGTGAATAAATATGTCAGGATGACATCACAAGGGCAGATACTATATGCACTGGCTCAACTTAGACCCTGGGATGTGACTCACAGAGATGGTCTAGGCAATTATCCTCCGCAGGAGGTGGCAGTACAAGTTTTTTTAGCTTTTTTTTTCTTTGTCTTTTCATTTTTCAAGACTCCCATTGTATTCTTCATTTGTAAAGTCATTTGCAGAGATTTTGAGCATGAAACACTGTATGAACGCACCTGAAAAATATCTTCGAGAGATTTCAAGTGTAAGGGAAAGTGGTTGGCCGTAAAATAAACATGTGACTCCAAGACCCACCGGGTACTCAGGGTGAAACATGTCATTAGAATCTTGAGCTGGTTGGATCATCTAGTCTGGGTTTGGATGGAGGTCATCATGATCAAAAGAGAGTTACTGACCCATCACATCATCATATGATTGGCTTGGATTATGTGATTTACATTGTTAGTAGATGTAAATGTGCCTTGGGAGTGATCTATCAGTCAGATTATAAGTGGCTGAAAGGTTGTGTCAAAGGCCAACTGCTCTGGATATTGATTTTCTTTCCAGGTGTGAAATAAACAGTGTCGTTCACCTCTTTCTTGAACCATCTGTCCTCCCAATAAGTAGTCATTACTAGGTTCAGAAGAGTATTCCTAGTCCTTAAGGTATAAAGCAACTGTTGAGTGCTGACCTGAGGAGCTTGATTTCCAGAGTTGCACCATGAGTTTGTTAGTGCAGCAAAAACAAGAAGCCTCTTGGATGAGACGCAAAACAACTTTGAGACAAGACAAGATAACTTCAAATGATTAAACACGTACCTTCCCCAAGATGAGATTTATCATTGGAGATCATGACCTGTACGACTGAGCATCTTCACAGTCAATATAAAACTGACATGTCCTTCAGAACAGGCCAGTATTTAAACTGTTTCAGAAACCATCAAGATTATATCAGCGTTTCCTTTACTTGTCATAAGACAAGACGAATAGTTGAACACTTACTGAGATTTAACTAGCATACTTGTTGAGCAAGAGAAAAATCTTTTAAGCCTTCTATTTAATTGTCGTCCCACCAAAGAAGGAGAACTTATCATGTTATATGTACAAATATATTTTCACCCATAATCCTATACTGGAAAAAGTCAACAGAGCAGCAAATTTTCATGATTTTCAGCATAAAAACCCAGCAGTGTCAATGGTTTCTGAATACTTACAGCTTATTTTAACAATATCACAGAACTACTGATAAATCAAGGCCAAATGATTTTCAAAAATATTTTTAAGGGGGAAAAAAGCTTATGGATTGTCTACCAGTATGAGGCATTATCCCACAAGGTAAAAACCTGTGGGGCCGAAGGTTATGTGATGCCCTGGGATACAGGATAAAAAAATGTGATCATCTTCTAGCAACCCAAAATCTATTCCACTGAAGTGATGAGACCTACACACTATCCACTTCACTTCCTTCAATTTAAATTCTAAATTAAAATGAATAATGACTTGCTATGAAAATATATGATATACTGTAGCAGGCTATGATATTTCAAAAAAGCAACTGGCTCAACTTAAAGAACGCTTCACACTAGATAGCATTCACACATACATCAGTGGTGGCATAGCTGTCATTCGAGGCAATAACAAGGCCATTTGGAGTAACTCGAGGTTCAGTTTCTTGCCCAATGCAGATAGGAGGGGTTGGGAATCAAACCACCAACCATCTGATTGGAGGGACGCCCGCTCCACCAGCTCAGCCACAGTGTGTCATGTTTGAAATTCACTTCCTCTACTGTGACCATCTCCAGAATCTCATTTCATTCATGCATTCATTAATTCATTCATTCATGTATATTCTATACCGCTGGGTATAAATAATAAAGGGGTTTGCAAACACTGGACAGAAATCTTACTATCTCATTCACATGTCTGGGAAATATATGGTCTCCAATAAACCTAATGCATGCTTGTGGACTGTGGGAGTAACCTGGAGGAAACCCATGCATACAAGGGGAAACCATGCAAAGTCAACACAGGAAGGCCTCCTGTTGGAATCAAGCCAGGTACCTTCTTGCAGAGAGGTGGAAGCACTAACTGTTATCCCACATGCCGCCCAAAAACTTCAATAAATATGTTAATTCATGAATTAATATATCTAATCCGATAGCGTCATATCTAAATAGTGGAATAGAAAACTGCTGAATCATTTCAAAACTTTATCAAATTTTAACAAAGAGCAGGACCTGCTCTAAGCATCACTTGTAAGTAATTTTACAACCTTGTGGCATGAGCAGTTTTGAACATTTTCAGAACACCTTTAGCTCAGGCCCATTCGGTTTGGATGTCTTTCCGCAATACTAACACTCTCTAGTTGTCCACACAAAATTGAGGAGCAGTCATTTCAAAACCGGTATAAAGTCTGAGAAAGTGTTTCAATTTAACATTATTAACAGTGTTATAAATATATAAAGTTGGAAATTTTCTAAAAATGGATCAGAAAAAATTATCTTTTATTATTTTCCATACCAGCAAAATAATTTCTGAGACAATCTGTGATACTTTTATAATAATGCCATTCTTTTTTAATTTAGGAAAGTAATTTAATGCTTTTGTTAACTCCATTTGCTGATGGAGTTACACTTTTTGAGAGGCCTTTTTCATAATATTCTGGTTACTTCGAGCTGTTTTTTGGGCTGTTTTTAAGCAATTACTTTTCCTCTTTCTTTCTTTTGATGTTAACTTGTTAGTGATTATCAAAACATTTTTACTCATTTTTGTTTTCTAGCTTATAGGTAACTCCCTCAGCCCTACAAATGACTTTAAGGGCACTACTAGCAGTTTTACAATAAATTTCTTGTCACTTTTCAGGTTATTTCTTATTCATTTTTAATTAATCTCTCACAAAATTCAAACAAATTTTCAGAGCATTTGTGATAAAGTGACAAAGATAAATTATGGTATGACTAGTTTTTATTATGACACAATGTCACAGACAATAATTTAAACATGTCAATACATTCAATTTCCTACCATCTGGTTGTATTGTGGTTATGTGTGTGTGTTGAACTCACAGCCTCAGTGTGGACAGGGTGCACAGCGAAGAGGAGCGCCGTGACGAAGGCAAATCGAGATTCTTGGAACACACAGCGTTCACATGTGAACATGAGCAGGCAGGTTACGATGCAGTGCAGACACACATTGATGATGTGAAAGTACAGAGGCACCAGGCCGCCCAGCAGCATGTTCAACCTGAAAGAGACAAATATATAAATAATCTATATTAATGATTTATATTATGTTAATTAGAGACTATAAATAGTTCACAACTGTCAAAGAGAGAATGAATGGGTGCATGGTTCAATATTTAGCCCTATGATTGACAAGGGGCTGATCCAGGCAGAATCCTGCCTCTCGTTTAATGTGACATGGGATTGCCTCTACTACTGATCCCATGAGCCTGTATGGTGTGGATAATGAATTAATTATGCTAAATAATGGGGGTGTCCTGGCGCAGGAGGTAGAGTGATCGTCCTTGGAACCAAACATTCCTGGTTCAATTCCTGGCTCCTTCTAGTGTGTTGAAGGGTTGTTAAGCAAGACACTGAACCCCTAACTGCTCCCCTGGCACTGCTAGATGGCATCCAACTGCTCATTGTTGATCCATGATTGGTTAAATGCAGAGAAGGAATTTAATATAAACTATATTATTTAATGATGATGTTCAGTTAGTCGGTTTCCCCATCCAGCTACCTTTGGGGAAAGAAAAGGATATGCCTTATTTAAAACAACCAAAACCATACTGTATATGATTGTCAAAAGTAAACAGCCTTTTCAGTTTCTGCATGACTGGACTGTCTCATTTCACTGAATTTCATCTAGATCATGTTTTGCCTTTCCTGTAATTTTCCAATGAAAATACAGTGTGAATGAATGGTTGCCAGCTCCCTGCTTGAGATCTTCTAACCGCCTGTCTCCCAGGGAGGACTCTCAGTCAGATGTGCAATTTTCACCAGGTTTGTGATAATTGGAATTGAACTCTTGACAATGCCAGCTCAAGTCGAAAGAATATCAACAATCTAATAATAGCATCATCTTACAGTGCATTACAACTCCTTGCATGTGGATGCTTTGCAAAGTTCAGTATATGGCTGGACATGACAAAGAATTGCTCATTAAAGCCTGTTATTAAGTTTTTCTTAATGGCTCATGAGAATGTTTGGGGTTTCTTTCTTATTCAAGAAGAATTAAATTATTAGAAATTGGTTATTTTTGTGAAAATTATGATGTAGGCCTGAATATCAGCCACATACAAGACCAAAAAAGAACAAGTGGAAGTACAGTTTACAGTTACACTGCAAGTATGATTACAGAGAGAATTAAGAGGTAAAAAAAATGATAACTAAATAAATAAATAGGAACAAGTTACCTCACAAACATCCCAAACCACTGAATAAGTAAAAAATGAACCAATATACCTCAAAGAAAGAATTAAAGAATATTAAAATACCTTATGAATATAAAAATACAACCTTATGATATTCAATAAATATGAAGTCCCCTCTTGTTTGAAAAAAAATCTTCCAATACATTTGAGTTATTTTAAAATGTAATGGGGTAAAGTGACTTTGTACGTGTTGCTGCACATCTTTTCTATAAAATGGAAAATACTGATAAAAGAGATAAATAATCAATAGGTATAATTATAGTATACTTATTTAGTACATAGTATAAGTACAGTATAGTGTTTCATGAAAATTGTCCCCATTAATATAGAAATGGAGGATTGGCCCTGGTGTCATCGTGACCCTGAGCACAGGATAAGCAGTTTACATGATGAAGAATTGAAGTGAATAAAATGCATCTCCATCTGTTATCAGCTGTAAAATGACTCTTGATTGTGCTAATATGTCAGCAGACTAAAATAATGAGTAAGTGACACATTTTGATATTATCAACTGTGTTTTTGAGAATGCAGATTACAATTTATTATGCAGAATCTGTCACGCTGCTTTAAAGAAAAACGTAAATGTGTGAACATGCAGTTCATGTCCTTGAATCTTATTTTTACATTGGACTTTTTCATGTGCGTATATGTAGTTCTTGAAGGTGAATTTAAGGTGTAAGCATAAATCTCGACATAAAACGACTATATTCTAAAATAATCTAAGCTGCATCTGCTGTTCTGGACAACCTAATAAGGGCACATTTGGGCAAAATAAACCTGTTGAACTTTCTACAGGGTTTAGAACCCCCATATTAAGATATTACTCATCATTTTAGAAAAACAGTTACATGGTGCAGTGCTTACATAAGCCAGAGCTGAACCCCTTATCTCAGATTGTAATCAGTTCCAATGGGATCCTCTGTGAGCTCTGATTCAGTCCATTAAGAGATGAAGGTGTCCGCTCTCTCTACTTGCCTCTGATATCCATAATTCAATGAAAAAGACAGATAAAACCATGGTGCTGTAGTAGAGAGGATATTAACCCCCATCTTTATCTTGTCCTGACCTCCACTGTTGCTGATCTGAGACAGATGTGAGACAGGTAGAGGGCTGAAGGCTGAATTCTGCCAAAGGGCCTGACCAATCCCACATGCTAAGACCTCCAAAGAATTCCAAAGAATTAATTGTTCCTTTTAGGGATTTATTTGGCATGCTAAATATCCACTGACAGTCATAATGACAGATTTGGTGACCTGTTGAAGGATATGTTGACAAGGATCATGCAGTTGAAAGAATCGGTGACCTTTGTGTGATGGGCTTTTATAAAAACTTGGCTTGGATATGATCAGGATGAGTCTGTATTGATGTGATGGTGGTTAACATCACTCATTATTAAACCAACCACAAGTTTGAAACTCAGAATAAAGTACCTTCAAGTCCCTTTTGTGAGTGAGTGTTCTTATTTTATAACCCAATTTAAATATTCTCAAGGGTGTCGCTCATTTTTCCCTGCAGAGGTAAATCCCATTTTAAATGTAAAATGTCTTAGAGCTCCAGTAAAGAAAAAGTTTGACTCCAAGGTTAATATGAAACTATGTATGTTGTATGAGGACTGGTGCATATTACTGATGAGACTGCAGTATGTTTTCTTGTTTTCCATCTCAACAATGTTCTATTGTCCCTATACTTTCAAACCCCCAGGTTAATCCTCCTCTGCCAATTAAAGGTCTTTGTCCTTGAGAGGAAGAAGGTTAGATGACAGAGCTAAGACATTGGCAAAAGATCAAAACATGAGTTAGTGGCTGACTTGTTGCAGTGTGTGTGTGTGTGGGGGGGGGTGTGTGTGTGTGTGTGTGTGTGTGTGTGTGTGGGTGTGTGTGGGTGTGGGTGTGGTGTGGTGGGTGACTTCATGAGACAAGCTTCTCAATAGTTGCTTTCAGACATAGCAGTTCTAAGAACTATCCAGCTTTAATTGAATTCTAGGAACTACCCTTCTCCAGTTAGACATTTTATCTTTGCATTGGCATAGGCATTAAGGGACCACGGTAGGGATCATTGAAGAATATCAGTAATACGAATTTGCTGGATTGATGTTGGTCGGATAAAAGATGTTGCCAGACATTGCTGAGGTATGGTGAGGAAATCAAGAATTGAGGTCCTTGCCTAGTTCCAAATAGAGATATATACAATACTTCTAAGTCTGGTGAATGTGGACCTACCTGAGACAAACATAAGGGCATACAAATACAAACACAAAGACATGTTCAACAAAAAATATTTCTGCCGTTACAATGACCTTTTTACCTTGCATTCAAGAGCGCACAATTCTTATAAAAACAATACATCAATACATCAATCGGTTGAATACATCAACTGCTTCCTGACTTCCAGATCGGATTAGCTTTATCTGTGTAATAATTATTAAATCAATGAAAGATTGATCAATGAAAAAATTGTCCCTTGTGTATTTACCCTCAGCCTTCATTCTTTCACTCTCCATACCCCAGTATGTCACAAGCCAGGAAACATAAACAACTTTCAAAAACAAATTTTCTGAGGTCAGAGAAGAGAAAAATTAAGTTTAAAATTTCAACCTAAGGTTAACTGCGAAGTTCTCTCTCCAAATAATTTTATGTTTGAAGTTTTTCTTTTAATTGTTAACAAAAAGAAAAGCCATTCTCTATTACTATCAACATATTTTCTCAGGAGCCTCATGAACCTGCATCAGGAAAAATTCTGTTACTCATGCTAGTTTGAAGACAGCCCTGCATAAGCAATCTTTTACAATGCGCCTCTTGACTCAATAAAATAAGAGTAAGAAAAATACAAGTCAACTGCAGTTTTTTGCCATACATTAATTGATATTGTGGAACAAAGATGTGAATATGTTGCATGTAAAGCAGCACACATAGAACTTGTGCAGGACACTGTCGTCTGAATAACAAAATTACCAGAATCTATTTCAAGGTAAATTACTACTGATAATAAAATTTCTATGGAGGTGAGGCAAGTGTGGTAACACTGCAGGACCAAAGGAGGGAACTCCTTCAAAGTTGGGAAACTTTTGGTGCGTAGAGTATCAGAGCTCGGATAGCTACAGATCTTGACAAGTAGCAACAGTCTCGATGTCTCCAGCAACTCCCAGGGAAGAGGAGGGTTTATAAAAGAAGCAGAGCCTTCACATTACTATCTCTGAGCTATCGAAGACATGTGTTATTATGTGAATGGCAGCTTGTGCAGGGAATTAGGACTCTTGGTAAAATGAGTGGAAGACAAATTCATAAAAAGATAAAAATGTCATGCACCCCCATGTTATGTGTCACTCAAGACTCAGCTATTAATACAGAACCCATGGCAACTAGAAGTGGATATAGTTACATCATAAAAAGGCAGCAAAAGGAAGAGGATGTGACTCGATCAAAGTAGATTATTAATCGAGTAGTCAGTGTGATACCATCATTTATAATTACATGAGCACAGTTTTGTGTTCATGTGCGCGCGTGTGTGTGTCTGTCTGTGTCTGTCTACGTGTGTGTGTGTGCATGCGTGCATACGTGTGTGAGTGCGTGCTTGCATACGTGCGTGCGTGCCTGCATGCCTGCTTGCGCATGTGTTTCCACATAGGCGGTTGAAACAGCAGTAAATTGAGTTGTAGGACAGGATTGTTTGACCATATTACCATATTTGCTATGAAGTTGTTAAATTGGTGGATTCTCTGGGGTTTGATAGGCATGTTTGAAATTGTTTTTCATTCATGAGAAAGGTAGTAATTGTGCCAGCTACTGTGAGTGAGATATGGTTACCATAATCACATCCTAAAAATCCTAGTGGTCACACAAATACATAACAAGTGCCCTCCCAATTAATACAATTTAGCTGTAGGACACGCTTTAAAAAAAATGTTGTTGATTTTGTTTTTTATTTAGCATTAAGGCATCCTTAACAATTAGTTTATGTGCAGATTGATGTTTTCATCTTTTGATTGACTGATCAATCATGTTAAATTCATAAAAATATAAATACCTACTAAAGGATCCCTGAGTTTCTGTGTTGCCTTGACAACAAGGCTGACAAACATATTCCCAGTCACGGTGGGATGTTGAGGTTCCCAGCACAGCTCTTGTGTGCATGTGTGCTTGTGCGCGTGTGTTTGTGGGTGTGCGCATGCGTGTGTGTGTAGGCACAGAGGTTGTTAACTGCCAGGGGTGGTAGGGCGAAACCAGAAAACAACAGCATAAAAGATTTCAGCTTCCTACTCAGGACGGATGAGTAGAGAAACCCCTGGCTGACACCAAGCGACTAATCACTACTGTGAAGACAAAGTGACGGCTAGGAAGTCAAAAAACTAGTCCTAGTACTTGCAATACAAGAACTTCACGAGTACGAGTACTTGCAGCTGGTTAACACTGGCTGCCATGACAATATACTGGGTAGGAGCATGTCTAGCTGCTCGGAGTTGTAGAATATGGATACAAAAATTCAAAAAGATATAAAAATACATTTCAAACATTTTCTCCAGGTCAATGACTAACTAAAATTAGTTAATTGATAGCCCAAAAGTTTGTTTACTAATTATTTGATGATCAAGTAACACTTAGTGCACTTAAATCCTGTACAAAGCAAACATGCTGTATTGAAGTGAGCAGCATAAACTCATTTTCACCTGGTCAATTATGGCATGATATAAATGGCTTGCTGAGTCAGTCTTGTTTATTTGTGTTTTCGTCAAGTACGACAGTTTAACTGTGAATCATCATATGCAGTGAGGCATTCCTTTACTTATCATACATAACAAATATGGATGTCAAATACTCGTAGACTCATGGATCAGAACAACGTCTAGTCCTCTGGACATTAAACACAAGGCACACACAAGATTTGGTGAAGGGCTATCCTGCATGTAGCATAAACAACCTTTACCTGCTGCTTTGTTGCCCAGAAATGTGAAAGGGGGGGGGGGATTAGTTATAGCTGTCCCTGTGATTGACTGCCGACCAGGTAGTATACCTTACCCCTCCCACAATGAGAGCTGATATTGGCTACACACCATTGGCGGCCCTGACTGTACTATAAGCAGCATTGACCAAGAATGAATGAATTAATACAATTCTTTTACATTTCAAGATAAGAGATATACTGAGTTGTTTGCTATATGCATGGTGTGCTTTTATTCTGCTATTTCTCAATCCATGAAATATAATAAGTCAAGTAATGAGTTGAGCAGATAACATTGCATTCTGTAAAAACAGCAACTTTTTCCTCAATAGGCAGACAGGTACAATTTTGACTGAACTCTGTGAGATATAATGCAAGACATTTTTGAAATGTGGTCAACGTACTTTGATGTCACCTTGTTTGGAAAAGACATATCGTCAATTCATAAACCTGGTCTCCCCTAATCCATACATGGGTGGCAACATAGATGTTTGAAAACATTTCGGTGTGCCTGGAAATCATATATCTATTCTTTGCTTTAATAGACTTGTATATGAAGGGGTTGGGAAAGTATGGAACGATCACAATAAGAATTGGTTTTAATATTTTTTTTTGTGTGATGAGAAAAACATACCATCATTTTAAACATTTCAAAAATGCTGACCATTTGAAACAATGTATTATTCAGAATATGTATAATATATATATTATGTATACAAAATTGATGTTGCTTAGAGGATTTTGAAGTCTTATTCTAGTGTTGGTATCCAAGGACTCGGACCAATCTCTGTAACAGTCATCCATGCATAGATTACAAAAGACATTTGAGAGGATATTTGGGCTTTGCAAGAAAAAATGAAACTTCTCAATCACTAATAAGCCCAGCACAACAATAAAACTTATACAAGAACGAGAACTACCACCAGACGGTGGTAGATTAGTTTGGCCAAGACTGACATCCTTGGTCTTCTATCTATGAATGACATATAAGTATAAATATGTATATAACAGTTTAACAGTACATGAAAACTGCACAAGGAAGCTTAAAGTGCTTATAGTATTAACTTGAACTTGAAATTAAGTCAAAGTCAACTTCGATTGTCGATTCTGCCATATGTTTCACACATACAGAGGATGAAAATATAGTTTCTCTGAGACCCACAGAGCAAAAGTAAAAAAGTTATGAATAACACCAATGAAAACAATAAATTACGATGAGAATTGTAAGTAGACAATCAATGTTTTCTTTCACACTAATGAAGTTTGGAAACCTTTTTAGAAATACACACCCTTCATTGTATCAGTGTGGATAAAAGTGAAAGGTCAAAGTAACAAGTAATTGCTGGGCTGAGAATTTATGGTTTTATCAAGGTGTAGCATTTTTTTTTTTTATAAAAGCAAAAACTGATCATTATATTGTAAGTGTATGCACACTGTAAAAATGTATGATGACAGCAGTTATCAAAATGTAATACGCCAACAAAATCCAGGCGTCTCCCATCTTTGTTTATCTTGTCCAGCTTCTCAGGGCGTGGTTTAGGGGCAGATCATGCTGCCATGGTGGTGACAGCAGGTAGTTTGAAGGACTGGCAAATGCAAGTTTAATCAATTTTGAATGGTCCTAGAAGTCTTTTGGACACATTCTACTGCATGCATCCCCTGTATGAATAAACACTTTACTGAGTGGCCAATATGTGGCTCAGTTGTGTTATGCAGCCGGTTAATATTTGGAGGGATGGAACTGGTTTAGAGTTATTAGGCCTTTTTTTGCATTTTTTTTTATGATGAATTAATTGAGTTTGTTTCATCAGTGTCCATTAGTGAGTTTTATGTTGTCTACAAAAGAGTTTTGGGCAACTGACTGTTATCAGCCAACAAGTACGTGGATTAGAAGCAGCAGCAGGAATCAAACAAAGACTCACAAGGATCATTCGAGATGGAGAGGAACCAGGTTAACACAAGGAGCTGCCCACAGCTATAAAGTGACAGGCTGAACACAAAGGGATCTGAGGTCTGAAGCCCTGCATTTTTACGACAATAGACGGAGGCCTTTTGGGTAGGAAGTAAGCCATTTGTTGGTGTCACATTTGTACTGCAGAATCCAGGGCCTCAATTCAAGTGCCAAATTAGGAATTTCCCCTTTGGGGAGCAATTAAGTATTATCTTATCTTACATCATGCAAATGATGCAAGTTCTTGGTTTTTGCAGCTGCTAGTCGCTAATGCCTGCTTTAGCCCTCTGTCCTTGAATGGCACCTCTTTCAACATTGTTGCAAGACCTCTCTAACACACAATTTCTTTGGGTTGTAACTCTCAAAATCTGTATCCAACATTTTTTCAGCTGCTTCTAGCTCAATCTAAGCCTCTAGAAATTCTCTTTGTGGGTGGCCCAATGATAGAGACTATACTAGTTATTCCAGTTTGGCCCCCAGCATTTATATTAAGACCTAGTTCCTCTAGTATTCAGCTTTCCTGGTTAAAGTTTTTACAGTATGAGACCAAAAGTTGCTGGTTAGTATTCTAGTTTTAACTCAAACAACTGTGTCAAGACAAATGATTCAAGAGAAAAGTGTGCACCAGACAAATGTCTATGCACATGAACTGTATAACACTTCAACTTTTAGCATGTGCCTGCCATCAACAGGTTGCGGTGTTGCCTCTTAACCTTTCGTAGTGATCAATTCAGGCTTCAGTATCTTGCTGAAAGACTCTTTGCCATTGGGCTTCAACCATCTACCTTTAGCTAACCAGACAGCTGCTCTAGCTTGTGAGCAGTCATGCCTCTAGACCGGGTGAAGCTACAATGACCAGATAGGAGAGGGTCCCAGAGCCACTACAAAAATCTAGCAATGTATCTATGTCTGTATGTATTAATCAAAGATGTACATTCAGGGGAGGCTGTAATATATGAATGGTAATAAAATATAGAAAATATCAATATTTGTCAACAGGTCTGTGCTGCAAATCCATAATCTGTTTTATTCCAATCATATTAATATTCTTTAGGGCCAGAATATTTGATTTTATATATCTCTTGTTCAAATACTGGCAACAGATACGAGGTGTGGCTGCAATGACACAAACCTCACATCATATTGCACAATACCTCACAAACAGGGCTGAGGGAGGTAATCGGCCGTGCCAGTTGGCATACCTTTATGTCATCAATAAAATTTTTACAGTAATTTTGTCATAAGCCATCATTTTTTATAATCTGACTAATAACTAGAATGTTTGAGTGTAAAATATGCACCTATGTTGCAAATCGAACATAGAAATCATAATGAAAAGGCTTACATGAGCACACAAGTTCCTGTTTTTAATCTTGTTTGGGACAGAAACTGTAAGCGGCAGTGAACCAGCTAAAATCAAATAGTCAAGTGCACGGCCATAGTCAATCATTATATTTTGCTGCAACTACCAAAGATATCTATGGCTAAAGTCTGTAGATTTGAGCTTAATATTTCACAAAATAGACTTAATTCAAACCAGGAACTGAAAAATAACCAAAGTTTTGCCTTACTGGTTCCATTCAAGCGAGTGGTTCACCCAATAATATTTTCTGGCTACCTTTCGTACTCAACCTGTGACAATGTCTGAAATAGAACAGGATATTATGATACTTCCCCAAGAAACCATAACAAACATGAAAGATCAAATTCATGCATTCAAAGCCAGATTGCTTTAAAAACTTTTGAAACCCCAAGGGTAGATTTGGCTCTGAACCAACAGTGAAGACAAAACATTAGCATCCAGGATGCCAGAGTAAAGGAAAACTTTAGTTGATAAAAGAGCTTGTTGATGTAAATGTGAAAAGCATTCCAGCAGACTAGACTTTTGAAAGTTTTAGTATAAAAGTTTAAAGTTTTAAAAGTTCACTAAATGACTTGAAAATGTGGGGACATTTGGCAGAAAATGATCAAAACATTTCTATGTATTTTCTAAGACTTCAAACTTTGAACTTCTGTATTTTTGTACTTGCGAGGAAACAGGAAAAAATGTAAATGTATTGTTTGATAAACAATGTGATGAAACTCATCCTCTATCAAAAAAAATGTTCGAGGAAATATATTGATAGATTAAATATTTTTCCTGACCCATCCTGTCTGCATGCCAAGTTGTCCTTTGTCAAGACACTCTAGCTGAAGTTGCTACCAATGGTCTGGTTAGAGACTTGCACAACAACTCTGCCGTCATTGGAAAGTGTGTGTGGGGGTGGGGATGTGAAATCAAATGTAAAAAATTATGAAATCACTTTATAAGTGGAGACAATCTGTTACTAAATATCAAATAAGTACATTAAGAAATTATTTCTGCCCATGTTACCTGCTGGAAATGGAAGATATCAAATCAATACAAGCGTCTGAATATATATATATATATATATATATATATATATATATATATATATACAGAGAGAGAGAGAGAGAGAGAGAGAGAGAGAGAGAGAGAGAGAGAGAGAAAGAGAAAAAAATAAAAAAAATAAATATATATATATATATATATATATATATATTTTTTTTTTTTTTTTTTTTTTTTTTTTTTTTTTTTTTTTTTTTTTTTAAATATATCCACCCCCCTTAAGTCCAGGATAAGCGGCAGATGTTGGGTGGGTGGGTGGT
>CAAKHD010010853.1:0-11444 GCA_901007705.1 Fistularia tabacaria | reverse complement strand
TTTTTTTTTTTTTTATTATTATTTTTTTTTTTATAAATATATCCAGCCACCCTAAGTGCAGGATAAGCGGCAGATGATGGATGGATGGATGGATGGATGGATGGATGGATGGATGGATGGATGGATGGATGGATGGATATATATATATATGTACTTTCCATCAATTAATCTATCTAGCATCTACTTATTAAAAATAATTTTTTTCTTTTTTTTTAAATGAATTTGTAGTTTAAAGAGTCCTTTGCTAAGCCTTTTTTTCCAGAAATCGATTCAGCCCTGAACGCCTCCTTAGGTGAAACAGATGAAACTGCAACCAGCCCTGAAATTTAGTGTGGTCAGAACTGGGAATCATCCTCTGACATTGACGAATAGCCAGTCAAGTTCAAAGCAAACTGGAAACTTTATTTTCTCTTGCCATGTGATGATCTGACACCACCGCACAGAGAATCACCCTTTTTGGGGCAAAGGTAAAAGGTTTCCACTGGGGAAGTATTTTGTCAGGAAACATGTACAACACTCTGCGATCATGTCCAGCGTCCTCTGTGAACAGAGAGACTACCGCGCCCTGTCTCTGCCAGTTACCACGGCACCATCAGCATAGTGATTTGCTGTCTTTCACTTCAGTGTATTTTCCTATTCTAAGACAGGGTCACAACCCAAAGGAAGTGCCTGAATACTAAAAGTGGGTTGCTAATTATTCCACTGAACTCTGCATAGGCAGTTACTGAGAATGGTAATTTGACCGAACAAGTCACTGCAATGTATAGGAGGCTGAAAAAATGAGCAAAAAAAAGGCAAGCCAAAGTGACAGACAAGGGAGCAAGTTCTTAGCTAACATATCTATATGTAGATATCAAATGTTTTGGGATACTGGGATACATAATTGTATTGTATAAATGAAGGCATAGATCACTGTCTGGCAAAGATTCTTGCAACTTGGGTCTGAAAAAAATCACTCAAGATTACCGAGATTTTAAGAAAACATCAATCCATCCATCCATCTTCTGCCGCTTATCCTGCACTCAGGGTCGCTGGGGATGCTGGAGCCTATCCCAGCTGTCATTGGGCGAGAGGCAGGGTACACCCTGGACTGATCGTGGAAAATTGTTCCTGAGAACATAAAATGCAATCTGTTTTTATATAATCTCCTTTAATTGTTAGTAAATTAATAAGGAAATATCAAATTATCAGAAAAAATATCGATGAAAAAATTGTTTTTGAAGATAGATGTGCCTGATATACCTGAAGATTTAGTGAGATGTATTTATGTCAAAAAGGAGTATCTATAAGCAATGACATTCAGAAAATTACAGGATAGACCATGACTAAATATCTATGCTGAACCATGACTAGATCTCCTCGCATATTGAGAGATGAGGCTCTCACGTGCACATTATCTGCTGTTGAACTCGAGAAGGAGCATCCACCACTTTCTAAGCCATTTCTTTCATTCCTCATCTGCTGCTCATAACTCTCCACTATCGGCAGAGTCCATGTTCTCTCTGTCCTCTTACTACTCTTCCTCTAATCCATCCATCCCAGGCGTGGGTTAACTACTTCTGGGGGGACCCCATGGCGCTCCCAGGCCAGCCTGGAGACATAGTCTCTCCAGCGTGTCCTGGGTCTTCCCCATGGCCTCCTCCCAGATGGACATGCCCGGAATACCTCCCCCCGGGAGGTGTCAAGGAGGCATCCTGACCAGTTGCCCAAGCCATCTCACCTGACTCCTCTCTATGTGGAGGAGCAGTGACTCTACTCTAAGTTCCTCCCGGATGGCCGAACTTCTCACCTTATCTCAAAGGGAAAAAATCCTTTCAGACGCTTGTATCCATAATCTTGTTCTTTCAGTCACTAACCACAGCTCGTGGCCAAAGGTGAGGGTAGGAACGTAGATTGACTGGTAAATTGAGAGCTTCACCTTCTGGCTCAGCTCCCTCTTCATCACGACAGACCGTACAGAGGCCGCATCATTGCAGACGTTGCACTGGTCCGCCTGTCAAATCTCACCAAGACACCGAGATACTTAAACTCCTCCGCTTGGGGCAGGACCTCTTCTCTGACCTTGGGTGGGCACTCCAACCATTTCCAGTTAAGCACCATGGTCTTTGGAGGTGCTGATCCTCATCCAGTGAGAGCTGGAGATCATGGCCTGATGAAGCCAACAGAACCACATCATCTGCAAAAAGTAGAGACTTGATCCTGTGGCCACCAAACCAGATCCCCTCGACACCCTGGCAGCGCCTAGAAATTCTGTCCACAAAAGTTATGAACAGAATCGATGACAACGCACAGCCCTGGCGGAGTCTAACTCTCACCGGAAACGGGTTTGACTTATAACCTGCAATGCGGACCAAGCTCCAACTCTGGTCATACAAGGACCAAACAACCTGTATCACGGGGTTTGGTACCCTATATTCCCGGAGCACGCCCCACAGGAATGCCCACGGGACACAGTCGAATGCCTTCTCCAGATCCACAAAACACATGGAGACTGGTTGGGCAAACTCCCATGCCCCCTGGAGAACCCAGCTGAGGGTATAGAGCTGGTCCACTGGTCCACTGTTCCACGACCAAGACAAAAAACGACACTGCTACTCCTGAATCCGAGGTTCAACGACCTGTCAGAACCTCCTCTCCAACACCACTGAATAGACCTTATCAGGAAGGCCAAGGAATGTGATTGGAACAGACCCTTCGATCCCCCTTTTTAAAAAGGGGGATCATGACCCCAGTCTGCTAGTCTAGCGGCACTGTCCCCAATGTCCATCCAATACTGCAGAGGTGTTTAAGCCAGGACAGCCCGACAGCATCCAGAGCCTTGAGGAACCCAGGGCAGACCTCATCCACCCCCGGGACCCCGCCACTGAAGAGCTTTTTGACTGCTTCAGCAACTTCAGCCCAAGAAAAAGGCGGGTCCTCTCCACAGTCCTCCGGCTCTGGTTCCTCATTGGTTATGAAATCAATGCATTTGGAAAAAAACTTGTACAATGAGTTGTACAATGAGCTTTGCATATTCATGAGTTGCTTAAAAGCCATATCATTTCATGTAATGGCTTTTACATTTACTTCTGTTCTATCTATATCATCTATATTAGTTAACACAAACACTCCATCCATCTGTTCCTGGCCCAGCCCCTCTGTCAAATTTTAGAAATCATTGTGGCCCCTGAGTCAAAAAGTTTCCCACCCCTGCTCTATCCCCATCCCAACCCCTCCAGTGTTGAGTCATCTGCCCTTGTGTCACTAATTTAATAACATGCTTGCATGCTCTCAGCTTCCGTCTCCGCATGCTCTCTGCTTCCCTGTCTGGTGTTTTCTCACAAAAGTCAACACTCCGCTTATGGCATATAATTACCTCTCTGACTATGGATGACCTCACAGGAAAATAATTTTCTGTGTGAAACAATTATGTGAGGAAGACCTTTGACCTTTTTGGATATAAAATAGGCAATAAAGGGACGAGGGAATAAAACCTTGGACCTCCTGTATGCTAATGTAAAGGAAGCATACAATTCTTCCCCTCTCTCCCCCTGGACAACCTGGTACACTTCGACACCACCTACAGACTATTGGTGAACCAGCAGGCGGCCAGTACCAGGACTGTAAAGGTCTGGCCCAAAGGCAAAAGGGAGGCACAGCAGGAGTGTTATCATGTCACAGACTGGAGTCTCTGAAAAAGACTTTGAATGGTCTCTTTTTGCATTACTGACATAACATAACATAACATTCTGTGAGGACAACATGGTCCCAACTAAAGAGGTCCCAAACAATGTACCATGGATCAGCTAAGACATCAAAGGCCTCCTTAACAGAAAGAAGAGAGCCTTCGTGGCCAAAGACCATGAGGATCCCAGGGATGTTCAGAAGGAGCTGAGGTGAAAACTGAGAGACTTGGCACAACTAGAGGGAGAAGATTGAGGCCAAGATGGGACAAAACAAAGCAAGAGAGGTCAGGGGCAGGATGAGGATAATAGGCTGTGGGAAAACCACACCTGCAGTCAAAGGTGATCCACAATATTGCCACAGATCCCAGATATGAAACCTATTTTTTTAATTGGGGTGGCGTGATGAAGGGTCGTCTTTGGAAGCGATCTTTCCTGGCTCGATTCCCAGCTTCTCCTAGCCTGTCGAAGCCTAACTTCTCTCCTTGCGCCGCTCAGAGGCTGCCAACTGCTCATGGTTTATCCATGCAGGGAAGAAGGGAGTTATAAAATATAATGAAAAATGAAAAAACGGTTTGACACTACCCCTGTGGGTTCCGACTACAGATATGGACTCCCATCCCCCAGCTCCGCATCCATTCATACCTCTGCTGCAGGTTCTGCTCCTCCCCCCCATCTTGCCTCAGTCCCTCTGCTCAACAGTTGACAGTTTCAACAGTCAGCCTACCCTCACCCCATCATCCCATCCTCCTGAACACTGACACAACCAAACCCACCCACCACCCTTCAACCATTGCCTCACCCTTACCACCAGCAAGGTGCAGTGGGAGTTCTCCGGGCTAAGCCAGTGGGCAGGACACCATTTGCCTCAAGGTCCTCAGGGTGTGTGATCGACAGCTTGCTGGAGTCTTTCAGCACCTCTTCAACCTCTCGCTGGGGTTGTTGAAGGTACCTGACCTCCAGAAGACTTCCTGCATTGTTCCAGGGCCAAAGAAAGGATGTCCAAGTGCTCTCAATTGCCATAGGCCGGTGGCCTAAACATCACATGTCATGAAGTAATTTTAGAGGCTTGACCTGAGGAAATTGCTATCAGCTTTCCTGGACCCCCCGTAGTTTGCATTCAGGCAGCACATTGGTGTCATCTACCTCACATACAAGGCCCTGTCTCATCAGGAGAGTACAATAAGCAACATGAGAGTAATTTTCTTTGACTTCTCCTGTGCTTTCAACAGCATCCAACCCACCCTCCTGAGAGACAAACTGCTTGTCATGCAACTTCCCCCTGACATTACTGTCTGGATTGTGGACTACCTCACAGGACGGCTGCAGTACGTGAGGGTGGATGACTGCATATCTGAGACTGTGGTTTGTAACACCGGAGTACCTAGGGTATGATCCTGTCAACATTCCAGTTCACCCCCTTCGCCTCCGACTTCCGCTACAGTTTTGGTTCCTGTCACATCTAAAAGTTCTCAGATGACTCTTCCAGAGCCAGATGTAGCAACAACAATGAGAAGGAGGAGTACAGAGAACCTATTTAGAGTTCTGTTACGTGGAGTAACCAGAACCACCTTCAACTTAACATCAGCAAGACCGAGGAGGAGGGGGTGGAGATTGTGGACTCGTAAAAGTTCCTTGAGGTCCACATAAACAATAAACTAGATTGGACCCATAACACAAATGCCCTCTACAGGAAAGGTCAGAGCAGGATGTTCTGAGGAGACTGAAGTAGGTCAGTGTCTGTAGAAGGCTCCTCAAGACCACCAGTCTATGGTTACCACTGCACTCTCCTTTGCTGTAGCGTGCGGGTGGGGACTGTGTTAAGTCTGGTGAGGTCAACAGCTCAACAAGCGGGTGAGGAAAGCCCACTCATTGGTGGGACTGAACGTTTTGGACTTTTGAACTGTTTGGAAATGGTGGATGAGAGGAGGGTGAAGGACAAACTCTTTTGATGCCTGTCCTTTTCCCCTGTCCTGTTGTCACACTCGTATTTCCCCAATGGGATCACTAAAGTATGATCTTATCTTATTTTATCTTATCTTATCTTATCTTATCTTATCTTATCTTATCTTATCTTATCTTATCTTATCTTATCTTATCTTATCTTATCTTATCTTATCTTAAAATGTCATCACTTACTCTGGCTACAATAATCTGTTCATCATGGACTCCAAACCTGAGCCAAATATAATGAAATTCCCCACAGTGTTACTGAGATCTTTGAGGCCACGATGGGTTTGCATTTCTTCTTTGCATTTTCTGTCTGCCCTTGTGCGTGTGTGCATGCTTTGCAGGCATGCGTACATTCACATGTGTGACATGGCATATATAAACTAGCCATCTAAGTGCAGATACAAATGCCACATCCGAGTTCATGAGCTGACAGCAGACAAGTAATTGCCCCGCAAACTATCACTGACAAGCTGAATCCCAGCCCGTCCCAGGGGATGTGAGAGAAAGGAAGGAGAAATTTTCACAAAATTATTTCACAACCACGTTTTTTCAGAAAAGTATTAATCAGGGTCAGCCTTGGCGCTAGAGCTCTGCTAAACTTAATTAGAGATTTTACCTATGTACTAATTGTTGTTGGGTGCCCTGATTAGATTTTCAATTTTCGTCATTATCCGTGATACAGGTGAGAGCTAGGTTTTAATAAAGCGCAGCATTTTCCAACCGCAGTGCCTGCTTCCTGTGTATTTCCTGTGGTTCGTTCAATTTCTGCTAACTCCAAGCTAGACACAGACGGTCCGAGGGCAAGTTACAGGAGTCACCCTTGCATGGTTTTCCCATGCAAGAAACATATTTGTCCAAAATGGAGTTAATAAGCAAATTCAGGAAAACACAAAACACAATCTCTCTTAGGAAGCAAAAAACAAGATGGAATACATGAATCAGTCTTTTCAAGAAGAATCTTCTGAAACTTGTATGTAGGGCTTCTGGAATTGGGGTCTGGACACTGCACATTGGATCAAACCAGGTTGAGGGGCTAATAATGTTTGAAGAAAATGAAGGCCAAAAAATTATGTGTTATGGTACTTTTACTGCAGAGGGAATCTAATCCAGTGAAAGTTTTATATGCAGCTACAGTGAAGGGGATCTGGATCTGATTTATTTTGAACAAATCCTTTCAAGTATATGCAATTCCTTAACCTTCTGTAGCAGCTCAAGATATACATTAATCCATCAAAATATTTTGTAAGTTCTATTTGTTGTTCTATTTTGATGTTCTGACATTAATTAAATAATTGTTGTAAGAGTCTGACTGTGATTTCAAATAACGCTGCCAGTGTTTACTTGATAAAGGTTCATAAGTTAAACTAATTTTCTGGACCTCCAATAAATTAAGGGGATTGGTCTTTTATTTTGCCCAACAGCAAATAATGAGTCAAAGCACACAGATCAATATTGAACAGCCCTGACAAAAAAATTTTTAATCATTAAATGTTGAGCTGAATGAAAGAAAAGGTCCAAAATGAAGAATCCTTGTCTACAAAAGGCACACAGTGATGAGAAATCAATCACAAGATACCACATCACCAATTACACCTTTCAAATCCTTTTTTATCATTCATTTCTGTTCAATTTCTGATGATTCTTTATACACATATTAGATTTATTTTTCCCAAATTAAAGGAAAATTCTAGACTACTTTTATGTAATTTCCTGCTCATTTTTAGGCAATTTATCGCCATTCTTAAATTAAATTCTTGGGCATTTTAGGTAATGTCATGCTGATTATAAGTGATTGGCCAATATGGGGCTCTTGACCAACACCAACTCCAAAGCCCATTACTACGCCATGATCAACACTGAAAATAAATAAAACCCAAAGAAAACCCCAAGTCACTGTTCTCCCCACTCAACAAAATCACCCAACCCAAGGACTCAACCTGCTTCTGCAACTCCATTATGTCCCTTTTCAAGACAAAATCAACTATATTCACCAGCACCTTGGCTTAAACCCTCCCGTCAACATTTCAACTGACTTTCCCTAATCCACTCACTTATTCTCCTCGTTCCTGCTCCCTACTCTCTGACAGATCGGAAAACTCATCCAGAAATCCAAGCCATCCACCTGTGAATCAGAGCCCCTCCCAATACAAATTGTTAAAGCCTGCCTCCCCTCTCTGGTCCTCCTCCTGAGGTACTCATACCACATTAGGGACGAGAGCATGTAAACTGCCCTCGACAGGGCATGACTTCAGAATAAAACAAGTCATCAACAAAACAACACATCAACTTTCAAGAATCAGCTAGAAATTTCTAGCTATCCAAAGGAAACTGCCTCTGCATTACAAAAAAAAATAAAATCACATGTCGAATCACTAAAAACTCTATTAAAAAATAATGAAATTACCAGGAACAAAAAAATATACAACATTCAATATCTGCTTGACATTACCTTGAAAAATCGAGAAAATTACCTGAAAATAAATACCAAATCATAAAGCACCGACAAGAATTTAACCTGGGAAAAAAGCAGGAGGAAGAAGCAAAGAATTTCCACTGCAAGTTCAATTTAAAAGTATGATCCGGAAAGCTGAGTCAGATTGATATTGTTGATTGTTCATTAAATGCTGAAAGTAGTTTCCAGCTTTTTGAAAAAAAAATAGATTTATACAAGGAGGACACATTCAGTCTGACATTTGATTTTTCTTTTTTTTAAACCCAAGGAAGTACTAATTTGCAAAAATGCCGCTCTGAATCATGATATTGATTTTCTCCTTATCGTCCGCTCCCAAACTGCCCATGTAGCTTGCCAAAGCTGTTGGAGCAGCACAGGCATTCTGGGAATCAAACAACCCGATACCTCAGACATCCTCCAAGAAGTGACGATTGTTGAAACTGTGACATTGATGAGTTTTTGAGGTGAATCAACAAGTTTTCATCCTCAAACTCATCATGATATTGTGTCATTTCTATCTATTATTTCTCTCTTGGTGAGACATTCTAGAATCAGTTGACCGTTCTTTTTCATTGGTCAATTCAACAGAACGAAGCAGTCTGAACCTGTAGTGCTGTGGTGAGTAATCATGCAATTTTTTTTTGTAATTTGAGGAAAGACATGGGTTGTCAAATATAGTTTGGCAGCCATAAAAGCACGTCGATAGGGCAAGATAACGTGTAAAGGGCAGTAAACGGCTTTCCAGGCCTTGATGCCAAGTTACAATATGTTGAATATAACCATTTTTGGTGCCTATTATTGACATATAAAATGTGGCATCTATGTTTACAATGTCAAAATGCCCAAAAGACCAAGAAACACAAAGGTCTGACTAAGGATAAGAGAGAAGAGATGAATTGATGCAGGTGAGAGTGGAATAATCCAAGCAATTGTAAGCATCACTGGAGCAATGTCCTTCACTGAACTTTCACTGTTATTTTTTTTCTTTTTTCCAGGGCGGAGGGGAGGGTCAAGGGCTGCAGGAGAGCCTAAGAATGTTATGTCATTGAAATGCTGAATCAGCCATGTTGATGATGTGCGACACACACTGACATGGGAGATTTCTGAAAATTACAGCCACCATCAGATTCATATCTGATTTATTTTCAAATAGGAATGAGGACTGAAAGAGAGTTCATGTTCTTTTTTGCTTTTTTCCACTCTTCTATCTGATTGATTTGAAATTTGTGAGGAAACATTCAAATTCTATCTTGTTAAATGTGTCTTGTAGAAAATGTCCTTAGTCCTTGACCTTGAACAAGACCCCACACTTGAAACTGCTTGTAATGGGTGGGATGGTCAGCAACACTATTAAGTACTGTGAGTGCAGGAAAGCTGGAACAAAAACAGTTGAGCCGTTAAGACACAGCGGTGGGGGCTGTATGGACTGACTGTTGAGGACAGCCAACAAAGGCTGACGGTCACTTGACTTGCACGAAGAAAGGACAGGGAAGCAAAATGTCCACCCAAACAGTGGAAGTCAAATTTGGGATCACATGTGATGATCGGCACATTTAAATCCTTTCGAACACAACATCAGACAATTCAATTTAGGGGGATGTTGATTTTCAGCTAATAGCTATAATTTCCACCGCATGAGCTATAGAGAGTACAAGAGGCAAAGCAGAGTCAGGCTGATGAGCTCACGGGGGGTCCTCAATTACTGTTGTGACATGAGTTAGGATGAGAATCAATTTTCATTTTGAAACAGTAATGTATGTTTCTTTGTGCACATTCACATCACCCCACACAACCAACTAGTTTCATCACAGCCCTGTGTTGTCTTTCCCAAAGCCCGTCCTTCTTTCTTGCTGCCGATGCTTTCCCTGTTGGCTATGTGAATGTGAACCGTCTCAGAGTAGATTATCACTGCGGCCCATTGGGGAGTGTCTTCATCTCTCATGTCGCCAGAGTGTTGCCATCTGACTCAAATCTCTGCCAGCAAACTTTAACAGCACAGCGGATGATAAAGCAATGCAATGAAGGCATGCCTCATTAAATTGATAAATGAAATGTTCAGAAGAAATCGCCTGAAAATCTGCAAGGAAACCCTTGATACTCCTCTGAAAATTAGCTCAAATAAACTAAGAAAAAAAAACAAAAGAATTCTAGAGAAGTTAAATTTATATCCACATGAATTACCTGACTATTCAAATTTCACATGGCATACTTGAATTAAAAGTACCAATCTTACTCCATTGAAGACTCAAAAGATAAAATTGTCAATTGTCAAACCCTACACAGATATTACAAATACATTAGAGGAAATACATCAGCAATAGACAACCAGAAATCAGAAAAAAAAAATCCCCCCAAATCACCATAAAATCAGCAATAAATATATAAACCGTTGTGACTAACTCTTTATATATTTATAAATTAGTTACTGACTAAATAAATACACACATGAATACACGGCACTACAGATCAGCAAGAATCAATCAGGCTGGAAATAGAATTTCCAAAATACAGACCTTGCACTGACTTTTTATGAGTTAAATTTTTTTCAACTTGATTTTCTTTCAGAAATCATAGTATGTGCTTTTCACACGGAAAGTTTCATTTCGTTAATCTACCCTGAATATAAGTAAACAAAACAATGAATGAATTTGCTGAAAGGAAACTTCACTTTCTGACGCTAAGAATTTTGAGACGCATCCTACTCTCAAACAATTATTTAGGATTTGGGGTTGTTGTTTTTTCCAACTTAGGGTGTTTGTTATTTTATTCGTTCGTTTGTTTGTTTGTTTTAAGTTTTAAGTCTTTTTCGGGATAAACAGTCCATTGAGGTCCAATGCTTTCACCAAAGAGGCTTCCCCTAATCCAGGAACGGAGCAGCCTGTTTCCCCGGGCGACCACCCTGCTCTGGATGCTCGCCATCTTCCACCTCCAAACTCCAGCGCCGCCCAGCCAGTCTTACCCATCCTCCACCCGCTGTTTCCACACCTTTTCCCGTCCCCTCCCTCCTTGAACACACAGGCGCGCGCGCACAATCCTAACGGTTAACATGTTCCAGCTTTTCATCCTTGCAGCTGGATTTGCATCAACCCGATATTGCTTGGACTCGGAAAGGAGAAGTGAGGGGCGGGAGGGGGGGGGCTCTGACCGCCGTGCGTTTTCCCTTTTGCGCACTTCGACCCGCGTCCGAAACAAAACACTTCGCGGCGGGGAAAGACGCATGCGGGGAAAAGTTGCTGCTACGGCTTCTTATCCGCTCCTTGACAGCGGCATGACGTCGGCCCCCCACCGGTTTTGTAGTGAGAGGGTTAACGGGTCGCCGCCGCTATTCAGTAAACCAGAACTTGTTTCCAGCTGCAGTAGAAGGCGGTTGAAGTGTG